>BROG01000696.1:0-185000 GCA_030159075.1 Atrina japonica | reverse complement strand
TCTCTTTTACTGCCAGCCTTTGTAATCTCTTATACTGTCAGCCTGTTTAATCTCTTTTACTGCCAGCCTTTGTAATCTCTTATACTGTCAGCTTGTTTAATCTCTTTTACTGTCAGCTTTTAATCTCTTTTAGTGTCAGCTTGTTTAATCTCTTTTACTGCCAGCCTTTGTAATCTCTTATACTGTCAGCCTGTTTAATCTCTTTTACTGTCAACTTTTAATCTCTTTAACTGTCAGCCTGTTTAATCTCTTTTACTGCCAGCCTTTGTAATCTCTTATACTGTCAGCCTGTTTAATCTCTTTTACTGTCACCTTGTTTAATCTCTTTTAGTGTCAGCTTGTTTAATCTCTTTTACTATCTGTTTGTTTAATCTCTTTTAGTGTCAGCTTGTTTAATCTCTTTTACTATCTGTTTGTTTTATCTCTTTTAGTGTCAGCTTGTTTATTCTCGTTTAGTGTCAACTTTTTAATCTCTTTTACTGTCAGCTTATATAATCTCTTTTACTGTCAGCTTTTTAATGTCTTTTACTGTCAACATGTTTAATCTTTTTAGTGTCAGCTTGTTTTATCTCTTAAGTGTCAACACCTCTGATCTCTTTTTGGTGTCAACGTGTTTGATCCCTTTTAGTGTCTACTTGTTTTATCACTTGTTTCCGTTTGTGTTAACTTGATGTCAGCGTCAAGAAATCAAGGAAAAAAATTCTTACATTTATATTTGGTTATAGGTGTAACTTGCCTGTATTTGCCAGCAAAATCACAAAATTTAATAATTATAGATATAGGTTAGAAAAATATTCTTCTATTGAACACGAATTTTAAATAGAGGAAAAGAAAGTTATTATATCGAAATATCCATCTAAAATTCTTCATCAGGTAAACACTATCAAACAAACACATGACTTTAGTCGGTATATCCCTTGGGCAATCACAATGTTCAGAAAGATATTTCTCTAATGTCACTCGCATTGTGTTACAAATCAGATTCACTGAAGATTTTGAGACATTCTCCCCGGCATCTGCAGTGATATTAGAAGACCAATGTACACAAATGCGTATAAACCTGCACGCTCGGGCACATTTTCTGTATAACAAGTTTTTTTTTTAGTTTTATAGCTTTAATATTTGATGGAGATTGTAAAGCAAAGCTGCACATGCTATTTAAAATTATACAGTTAACAGACGCGCCCTATAACGTGAAATTGCCGTAATATAACTGCTTGATTTCAATTACTAATATACAGTTGTATTTCAGGCAACATAATATAAATGGTAAATGTTACGAAAGCATGGGTTGTTATGGTAACAAAATAAAGGCCTGTTATTGGTCAAAACTTCAATTTTGTTAGATCTTTAGAAGAAAAAAGTATTTAAGGGTATATTTGTTGGCGGGGACGTTGGCTCCTTCCGGACACCTGGTCATATCCCTTTTGAGATTCGCAATTGTTCTTCATGTTGAGACTATTTACATATCTAATTTGTCGTATTCTAATGGACTTGACTTTCGATTATCCATTGGTACTCGTTCATTTTAACGAATTCAACAGATGTTATCGGCATCAAGAAATCGTTGGCTCTGCAGGAGAAATATTTTTTGTGGTTGTTCAAAGGTCAAAGATCATAAGTACTTCTGCTTTATCCCGATTAACAGCATACACTAGTATTTCAGGTAACATAATAATAATTTTAACCAAACTTGTCGAATACGTGAATCATGCATCGGTGAAGAAAATGTACTTACAAATTCATTTTACTTCCATTCGACATTTGTCAAAATTTATAGAAATATATGTCATTCATATTTACCTTGAACATTTATTTCATTATTTTAATTATATTTTTGGATTTCCTGATTTGACTGACCACAAAAACTGTTATCTTTTTATTCACATAAAACATTGGGTCAATTTCATGATTTTCTACATTTCTTTCACGTTAACCTAATTTGAATGTACATATATCCAATTTCAGCAATATATCAAGTAAAGGCACATTGACAATCTGTAAAATACGGGAGCGTATAAAGGCCACCTTACGATTTTCTATTTCTCGTTTTCCATCCTTAAAGGTGAATTTTGCAAATTTATTCTTGGAATTTCCAACTTTATTCATAGACCTATTTAAAAGCTGGCTTTTCCAACTTTGTACGACATCAATATCTTGGGCTTTCACATAAAAAAATCAATATGTACCTGTTGACGGAATGTGTATTACACATCGAAACAATGGAGCGGTCAGTTTACTTCTGATGAACTTCAGAGTAAATCAATTTAACAATGGAATACAAGAATAAAGATGTCATAATTTACTGACTGGTACACACAAAAGGCTGTTCATGCCTTGCAAGATGATAAAAATGCGTTTGAGCATACCCAGTAACATTTGTCTCAGATGTATTTTGTTTGTTGAGACAATCTTCTTTTGAGATGCAATGTGATGGCAGTTGAACAAGGATATTTGTATGTATTGATGCTGATAAAACAAACAAAAGATGCCTGTTTTTTACATTCCCCTAGCAAACTATTGTCT
Organism: Atrina japonica; assembly: GCA_030159075.1. Lineage (NCBI taxonomy): Eukaryota > Metazoa > Mollusca > Bivalvia > Pterioida > Pinnidae > Atrina > Atrina japonica. Next base: position 182,474 of record BROG01000696.1, on the reverse strand, counting down.
AGGAATGTATCTAATACACAGTAACAATGTTTTAAAATGTATAAATTTATGTAAATCCCTTTAAAACTGTTTTGATATGTCACTGCGTTATACTGCAATTGTGATCTTAAAGGCAAAGAAACTATAAAAAATAATAATCTGTCCCCGAAAAGCTTGATAATAAAAATATTCTTGTGAATTTATGAAAATATATAAACGTACTTTACAAAATTTGCTCAGAATCTCTTCCCTTAAAATCAAAAAGTCGCCCAATTAGGTACCATTTTGAGCAACATAAAATTTAAAAATATATAAACTTACTTTACACAATTTGCTCATAATCTCTTCCCTTAAAATCAAAAGGTCGCCCCCTTAGGTACCATTTTGAGCAATATAAAATTTAAAAATCACATCGGATAGGAACAAAAATACATCCATTTAGTAAACTGCGATGTTAGATAATTCATTTTTGCCAGATGTTTGCCAAAACATTTTTGCGAATATATGGCCAATTTCAGACCATATCAGTGACTACCATATCCGTTCTGGGTAAAACTTTTGGCATCTTTATCATTTTAACTACATTTTACCGAAAGATAGTCGGATTGGTAATAAAGTAATTGTACTATTTTATTATTCTTACACGGTGTCCAAAAACTAGTTTATAGATGTTCAAATTTACTAAATACACACTGTCTGAGTACCTGTGTAGATATGTAGGTCATATCAATAGTAAGTTTGTAGTACAAATAGTACTTTTAAGTTGGAAATTCCAAAACTAATCCAAGAAAAAGCTTAGAAAAAGTTTGGAAAATCCAAACATAATATAGCTTTACAAACTTCAAAGTTGGAAATTCCAAAATTACTCCAAGAAAAAAGTTAGAAAAGCCAACCGGTAAGTTGGAATTCCTTGAATAAAGTTGGGAAGAGGCCATTTTTAAGATTCCCAGAATAAAATGGAAAAGCCGACTTTAAGTTTGGAAAATCCTAGAATAAGATGGCCTTTCAAACTTTAAAGTTAGAAATTCCAAGAATAAATTTGGATATTCCGTTAATAAAGTTGGAAGAGCTAACTTTTAAAAAATCGTAAGGTGTCTCTAATACGCTTCCATAGTAAAGGAGCTTATTACGCGGATATCTAAAAAAGCCTTTTTATTTTATAAGACATCATCGCATAAAAATACCTTACATCTAAACAGGATATTGAAAATCTAACCATGTGTACATGGAAGATAATTTTTATAAGTTTGATAAGTTATGAAACTTATGAATGCAAATTTTATATAACGTAATGTGATTTTTTTAAATATCTATTTCGAGTTTGGCACAGAGATTCATATTTTCACTTACGGTCCTTAATTACATATGGCACAAATTCACAAAAGTACACAAATTTGAAAGAGTTATTATTCCGTGGATGTACAAATGTTACTTTCACTGATCTTTATGAGTGTCTACGAGTTTTGACGATTTATTTACTTATACTAGCGAGTTATGTACGGATGTTTGCGATTGACTGCGTCTTAGCGGTCTACAAGGACTCGTAAGTAAATACGTGAATGTGAATTGGGTATTACATTGACAAAGGTTCATTTTGGACACGTTTTATTTTCTTTATACGATACAAAAATAAATCTCAGACACCAAAGTATAGATCTTCAGGATGTCCCAAGATATATATATATATATATATATATATATATATATATATATATATATATATATATATATATATATATATATATATATATATATATATATATATCTGGTGATATTGGACAAACATGAAATGCTGGAAATCCAGAGGTGGGATCAGGTGCCATGAGGGAGTAAGCATCACCTGTTGACCGGTCACCTCCGCCGTGAGTACACAGTCCAATTCAAATCAATCATCTCAACAAAACTCAACAAAACTCAACATTTCATTTAGTGAAACAGAGTAATCGCAAACAAAACTATTATACCGACCACAAAATTTATATTTAAATATAAACACCATATGCAGGTGACTGGGGATATTACTATTTAAATGTGAACAATTTAAGATGAAATCGTAGCGTTTGTTGTATAGCCTGGTATAGTTAATTTCCTGTGTTTGTTTATAGCAAGTAAAATGTCCAAGTAGAGACCGTGTGTGCTTGATTTTGTTGTGGCTTTAATTTCTAGTTCGTTTGAATATATCGCAATAACGTATGTATAAATATTTGTTGTTACAAATTGACAAAAAGTCGTCGATATATTTAAATGTCAAATCCAATAAAGGGGCACAATTGGTCCCAGTGGAAATGCCGACAGCTTGTTGAAAGACAAGGTCTCCAAATATTACAAATATATTGTTTATAACTCAATATCTATTGAGCGGGTCTTGAACATTATCTAAAATGATCTGATATTTCAATTAAACCGATTTCAAATTAAGTGAATACTTAAAATAAAAAAAAATTAAATGCAATTGGATGGGACTACAATGTCAAACTCACTGATTTTTTTTTTCAGATTAAGAGAGTTCAATGTGAACGAATTCGGCTGTATAATATACAAAATATTTACTTGCATCATACGTTCTCGGTTTTGTATCTTAAAATCTTTGTAAGTTGAACATGAGTATTGATTTAACTAAGTGACGTCGGGCCAGATATCATTAAGACTAAAACGGGTGAAGTTCATAGGCTTCAATATCACAATATCTTTAACAATATGTTTGAAGAAATAATTTTTTTTTCTTATTTTATACACATCAGAACTTTTTTCTAGTTAAGTAAAAGTATGTCAATACTTTAAACTTTTTGTTATTTTCAAGACATATTTATTTCTTATATCCCACAGGTATGGAATGGGTTGGCCCATCTAAACGAACGGCAGCTGGATTAATTATCGCATGTCTGTCTTCCTTGGGTCAACTTTATCTAACACTTGTATCTTATTTAGTGCGTAAATGGAATTATACAGAAATCGCCATGGCTGTACCCGTCGGACTCTTGTTTTTATCTTTGTTGTAAGTTTCTAATATTTATGTATTATATTTATCACCATATACCGTATTATTATTATTATTTTTATTATTATTATTATTTTTATTATTATTATTATTATTATTATTATTATTATTATTATTATTATTATTATTATTATTATTATTAAGTTTTGATGTTGTTGTTATTGTTGTTGCTGTTGTTATTCTTATAATTATTACGTCTAATATAATATTGTTGTATTATAACTTTTTGCTTGTGGTATTCCATTTTTTTCCAACGTTCTTATTCTTTTTGTCTCTGCTTATACGTTCTGCATGTTGAAGTATTCTTAAAACATTATCAAATATTGTTTCACTTGAATTGTATTCACAGAACTGTCCCCGAGTCCCCACGATGGTTACTAGCTCGAGGAAGAGTTGACGAAATAAAACTACAGTTAGAACGAGCAGCAAAGGTGAACGGAAATCCCATGCCTGATAATATCACAATCGATGCTACAACAAACATTAAGAATGAAACAGGAAAACTCTGGCTTCTATTTACCTCAAAAACTTTATTTTTGAGAACTTTGATTATACTTTGTAACTGGTAAGTTCTTGTCTCCATTAAAAGTGGATGTGGCGACCATGTGCACTACAGGTATAACTTCCGTTTGATAATTGAGCTATATTGATGCTTCTGTGGATAGGTAAGGTGATATTTGGATAATAAAAGGGTTAAAGATTCAAAATTGATACCATACAAATACCATACTATTACAAAAAACATAGCATATTCAACATGTTCTTGTTGTTGTTTAATGTCCCACTCAAGAATCTTTCACTCATATGGAGACGTCACCAAATGCCAGTGAAGGGCGTCAAATTTTGGCCTTTGCTCGACACTTACGAACATTGAGCAATGCGGGCTCTTTAACGTGTCGACACCTACTGTGACACGAGACCTCAGTTTTTCAGTTTTTTTTTTTTTTTAATACGTTTAGATATATTATTTGGCCTTGTCTGATACCACTTTCTCGTTTAAAATTGTAGCTCAACTGTTGAAGTCTAATTGACAGAAACAATCGTCTTGAGCATTATAGCTTTGGTATTATGTTAATTATATTTTAACTGTTTCATCCTAAGTGCAGGTAAAGCCAGTCGCCTCCGCCGAGGCTCGAACCCGCGACCCTATGGTTGCGAATCGAGCACTCTACCGTGGAGCCACGACGGCTCTCTATTCAACATGTGACATATACAGACTTATATACTTACATCTGTAAGGCATTTTTTTAATATTATATATTAGCTAGCATTTTCGAGTATTCTTGCTCTCCTCAAAATTAGTTTGTATGTTGAACATTCAATGAAGAATACCTGCACGAACTGTCAAAATTATCAAATCTAAGGTCAAGGTCAAAGCCGAATTTACCACTCATGAATTCATAATAGCGCAAAAGAGAAATTGTATATGTTGGTGTAGAAGATATGAATGTAGAAAATTTGCTGAAGAATATCTTTGTGACGATTCAAATATTATTGTCAGTTAGTATACTCTAGTCATTAAAGGGATGGTTCACCCTAAACACAAGTTGGATTAATTTGAAAGAGATTATCTTACTGATTTCAAAACCGAAAAATTATTTTCAATCGGGCCAAGCATTTGCAAGAAATCAACTTTTAAAGTTCAAAATTACGCTCCTATGGGGAATTCCTGCTTTGTGATAGATGTTACACCGTTTCTGAACAGCCAACAAACCAGGAAAACGCGTTCTGTAATTTTTTTGTCACTGACTACAAATAAATTAATTCAACAGAGAAATGTGTATCATTACTTGTTTGAATAAATAAGTGACCATTTCTTTATTATCACCGCTATATGGAAATACCAGCATCCTATTTCCCCAGCTAGGTAATTAGTAAATAAACATATAGTAAACATTAGTAAATAAACATATTATGATATCCCAACCTTAGACGTATGTTAAAATAAGTATGAGACAATTATTTAATAAGCACTGCAGAAATGTATCGTTATTTTTACAAATGTGAATTGAACATTAATTTTAATAAATAAAACACAAATGAAGCTTTATATATTCATTAGTGAAAACGACAATTAAATTTTAATTTAATGTCAAAATGTACTATATACATGTAGTCATCTCTCTCTCTCTCTCTCTCTCTCTCTCTCTCTCTCTCTCTCTCTCTCTCTCTCTCTCTCTCTCTCTCGTGCGCGCATATCATCTATCACAAACGATGTATTATTTGTTGAAATATCATTAAAGGCGAAGTTTTCTGGACCGTCCACTACCTGTACAGGTAAATCATTATTAACTAAAATTAGCTTGAGTACGTTTTCTCTGTGTGTCATTTCTCTGTTCAGTCATGAGAGAAAATACAACAGACTTGGTATAGAAACAATCAGAATTTGACCCACTTGCCTGTACACCTACTCCATCCATTGTTTTGACATTATGCCGGATAATTATTTATGGAGAAAATAATAACTGCCTAGACAGCTAAATGTTCCAGGATTTGGAATAGACGTCGACAGATCAATCGACAGGTTGATTTATTTCTGCTATACATATTTGAAAAAAAATGAATAAATAAATTTTGCCGAAAATTGTACGTTTGAGAGTCAATTTGGTCAGAGACATGGACTCAAAAACAGCAATCGATGCTCAAACTAACAACATATAATATCCAGCTGGCAAATGAAATCAAAGTACTGATACGAGTTGATCGCAATCGTAGCTTAGCTTTATATATCGCTGATTGAAGTAAAAAAATTTGATCTATTAAAGGAATATAAGAATTGCGAACAAAATGTATTTTGATTTTATTCACAGGGTTGTAGTGGTTCTGTCCTTTTATGGTTTAACATTCAATATCAGCAATCTACACGGTGACTTCTTTCTGAACTTCACGATATCCGTATTGATAGAACTACCAGCGGGTTTATTACCAATATTCTTGGTCGACCGTTTTGGACGTAAGAGGGTACATTCTGTATTCATGATAGTCGGTGGAGCTGCCTGCCTCAGTACCATACTAACAGTGACATATGGTATACAAGTACTCATTGTTTTTAAATTAGAAAATTTTGTATCATTAAATGTGATTTGTATTTTTGATAGGGTCTGATTTTTATTATTTAGAAAATCAACCGAAATTTCAAAATATTTCTACTCTTTGTTTATCTTTGATTTACAGCTACACGATGGTCAACTACGGTGTTTGCAATGATTGGAAAATTTTTCGTGACAGCTGCTTTCTCTACCGTGTATATCATGTCAGCTGAACTTTTTCCGACTGTGGTCCGAAATGCTGCTATGGGAGTTTGTTCGTCATGTTCTTGGATTGGCGCAATGATATCACCGTATATCGTAGGATTGGTATGTAACAACATTTAAGAAGAACTTTCTGCAAAACAATAAATTCGAACAACAACACCCTATAAACTGGTTGCATTTTCAGACTAAATTAGATCAATTTTCTTTAAAACGTTTTACTTTTTATGTACTATACATATAGCCATTTGTCAGGTCTTCAATGAAAGTATTCTTAAACGCATGACAAATACTAATCTCAGGAAAAATGAATGTCTCGTGGTCATTTCTTAAAGTCAGTACAGAGCAAATCGTTCCATGCATAAGTCTACCATAATTTTGGTGTAGTACACTTTACACTTGAACGTTTTGGTGGATACATATATAACCGATATAAGAGAATCTATAATTCTTGCGTAGATAAATGTTAGTATTACCTTTGCTACCTATGTTTCTTTGGTATAATTATGATAATGCCATATTTCATTAAAGAGTATAATCTTTAATTTCAGGCTGACACCATTGGTGGGAACACTGGGGTAGCTGTACCTCTAGTCATTTGTGGCTCTGCGTCACTTTTTGCCGGAGCTTTTGCCCTTTTCCTACCAGAGACAATGAACAGAGACCTTCCAGAGACTATTTATGATGCAAAACATTTGCCTAAGTATATATATATATATATATAGAGAGAGAGAGAGAGAGAGAGAGAGAGAGAGAGAGAGAGAGAGAGAGAGAGAGAGAGAGAGAGAGAGAGAGAGAGAGAGAGAAAGCTATTTTCATTTTCACACTTGCGTGTGTGCAAACTTATCTAGAACTAAATAACTAAATGTAAGTTTGACAGAAAATTTCATCTTTGTGGCCAATACCACAACCCATTTAAAATAAAAATTTGTAAGCCAAAAGGAAACTCCGGTTATATTGTCATCTGGTGGTTTGCTTTTTAAATATGTACAACTGTAAATAATATATGAACCGTCACAAAATGTACATAAATTAAAAAAAACAATTCTCAACAAAGTTTAAACAAATACTTATTAAAACAGCAATATAAGCATTAAAGGTGTACCCCTGTGGCTTATAAACTAATACAAAAATCCCACTAGACAAAACATAATAAATGATTGTGTTATGTTTGATGCGTAGGGGAGGCAACCCTATGAAGCAACAATTGGTGTCCCTAAAATTGAAAATAGTTTTGATAGTTCATTTGTGAATCATTTTATAAACATTTTCCGTACTTTATCATTATTCATTATGAAAACAGAATATTATGAGATGCTTTTTAAACTATATTCAAGTTCGGTGCATTCTTTTGCTGTTGTAAAATGAATGAATTTGTGTTTTAATTTGAAACTTTTAATGCAGATATATGTATTGTAAGATGGAAAATATTGAATAAATATTCATATTAGAAACTATCATTTTCTGAAACTATATTTAATCAATACTTTTTATCTGTTCAATGTAATTTCCAATCGACATGCATTTGTTCAAGTAATAGACCCTTTAGTAGTTACTGCGGTCCTATGACTTTGGTTGGCAAAATGATACAAAAACCCGCAAAACAGAGACGTCGTTATAGTAACTGATTGTTTCTTGACGTCATTTTCCAGGAATTTATATTTTTTTGCCAACCAAAGACTGGCAAAGTCACAGGAACGCAGTTAATGCTAAAGGATCTAATACTTAAACTGCTTAGCAATTTGAAAACTTGATTAAATGTTGGATAATTATGTAACAAATGCTTTTATTCTTTTTATTGCAGGCGGTTAACAAAAAATAAAACTACCAGAGATAATGTCGACATATGTGTACCATTTATAGAATATAAACTCACCTCAGTAACACAGGATAAAGATATAAAGCAGTGATCACTGAAAATATACTGGTCGAGATATCTTGTGATCGTATACTGCAGCAGACAAGAAGATCAGGACAGAACACTAATACAGTTAATACCTATTATACTTTTAATGTAACTGTCATGTTTTAATTTTTGAATTTACTTGGGGGTGGTAAATACAAAAATTAAAACATGTTGTCATGTTTTAATTTTTGTATTTACCACCCCCAAGTAAATTCAAAAATTAAAACATGACATAACCATAGAAACTAATAATATAGGCGGCAAGTACCATTACTCATTAAGCATGGATTTATAACTCCGCAACTCTGATATGTCCGTGAAAACACAAGTGAAAGCGTCGTCATTCTGCACACAGTCGTCTCGCCTAGTGTTATCTTTAAGATTAGAGTTCGAATTGTTTATATTTTAAGATACAGTGAACTGTAAAGGCTAATCATATGTTTGCCTTGTATATGGATTGGTACTGGGTCCCGTGAAAGGTAGTAAGTCTTCTTAGATTTGGTCTTAGGACCACACTTACGACTTGCCACCGTACGACTTGTGACTTACGACCAAATCAAGTCAGGTCTTTATGACTACCTACAGACAGTGCGTAGACTTTTGTATGTGTCATATTATATCTACGTAAACGTAGCATACAAAAGTGTTCTTAATCTTTCAATATATTCAATATATTAGTTGAAAATATGTAAATAAACCCGAAGACGTGAGTTAGGGTAGCGTTTGTAAGTTTTGTCTAAAGATCAAATAACTTAAGACTTGGGACTTATGACTTCTTGATAAAACGGGCCCCACGTATGATCATGTTGGAGATGTCTGTGATTCACGTCCTTTACAAACGCAGGCCCCAGATAGGCCCCTATCTCATATACAGACATAAATGTAGATTAATTTATTGTAGATATTTCATTAAAATATTACCCAGAGCAAAAGAATTAAACGAACAATATTTCGTAAAAAGTATTTCATTTTCTAAAGACATTTAATTCTCGAATTCATGTCACTGATTTAGTATTTGTAGTTGAAACAGTTTCTTCACACGGAGGGTCTCAATTCACGACTCCATTTTAATGGAAATTGCGTACATCACACAAATCTCTCGAGAACGGAATAATAGATGACTGCATTAGTTTTAGCGTGGTTTGTTGTACAAACATTTTTTAATCTCACTTTCTCATGTGTTTGACCATTTAGCCTTGTTCAGGTGATTTATACGGGTATTCGGGTTATGTAAAAACTGTAGTTTTCAATATATAATATTAATATCATTGACGTGTTATTCATATTAATGAATAATCTGAATACCGTTTTTAAGCTCTGGAATTAGGCCAAGTGGTTGAAAATTTGAGATAGAGATCAAAACTTTGCTTAACACTGATATCCTGTTGGGAATGACTACACTGTTTTATTATCGATTATAGTGTATGTTTTTGTAGAGAAATCGGTTTGTGACTCTCCGACCCGTAGTTCATTGTTGTAACAACTAAAATATATACTTAAATTCTTATAGTATTTGTTGTTATTTAGTTTAACCATGGTGAGAGTCATTGTTGATCGCAACAGTGTACCAGTGTAACAAGTATGGTGGTGGTTTTTTTTTTTTTTTAGTTTTACCGGCGTTATGTAGTTCGTCATTTTCTGTTACTGCGTAAATAAAGAAAATTACTTTTTACCCCGCTTTATTGTGTCTTGTGCAAAGCAGCTTGAAAAAATCAAAGTACTGAAAGTACGAGTTGATGACAATCGCAAGTTTTAATGAGGTATAATACACTCAGTATACTGAATACTTTTTAATTCGGTAAAATTAGGTTTTACGAAAAAAAAAAAAGTAACTAAAAATCGGGCCAGACATTTGGCCTAACGTGAGTACTGGGCCCGAAGTCACCAAATTTATTCAATACTCCAGCTCAAACTTTTTATTTCATTATTTTGACTATAAAATTGTTTGTAAAGCTTTTGGATTTTAGTGATTAGGTAACATATTATGATTTTTAATCATTTACATATAAATTTTTGCGTCACACTTATGATTTTCCAGTTAAAAAAACGAATAAATACGGTGAGTACGGTACTCAAGATTACTTTCAAAATCTCTCTCTCTCTCTCTCTCTCTCTCTCTCTCTCTCTCTCTCTCTCTCTCTCTCTCTAAAATTTTTATAGCCACATCATCATTTACAACTGCTAAAAACACACTGCAGTTCATACACTATAACAAAAGTAAACAGTTCATTTTATACATGTATTCTAATCTAAGATTTTTTTTCACCACGGGCCTTAGGCCGAATTTCTGCCCCAATTTTAAGTGACTTTTAGGGGAGCTTACAAAAGAAGTAATCGGGGCAGAGATTAGTCTACATGGACCTGAAATATACATGTCTATATTGAAATGTTTTTTTGCAGATAATGTTCTAAACTGCCAATCAAATAAAACTATGTGAAGAAAATGATCAAACTTCAGAAAGACAAATGTACTGTGGTTTAACTTTCTGTAAGTTGACCCGATTTTGATTTCTCAATTTAGTCATCTCCTGAAGTTAAGATTTTATTTGTGTGAGAACCAAACCTCAATGATACGTATTATTATTATAATAACATCTAAATGGCCTCGCTCAGTTGTATTTTACCCTCATAAAGAATAATGATTCTCCTGGATTGATAAATAGATTGCAATAGAATTACTACTAAATAAGTACCAAATCCTTGACTTTCTCTGGATGATTTTTTTTTAATATTGGAAAATTTTTAAATTCTAGAAAAGTAATTAAAAACGCAAACGCTTAACGGGATATATAGTTGAGGATTAACTTATGTGTTGAGACTGCAGGCCTACTGCAGATTGATTTACCATAAAATATTTTATTTTTATTTCATTAAAACGACTTGATTCTTCAGACATAGCAAGAATTGTGTTGACTGTAAAATTGACTTTGACTGAACCTCGGCAACAATGTAACTATTTTAGCTCTCTAATGTTAGGAGATTACTTTCACACATTTCCGGTTTTACGCATGGAGGGCAATATGACAGCATGAATTTTCTCGCAGCTAGAAGTTTGCCGCACAGTTTTCTGGTGTTTAGTCAAAGACAGTTTAATAACACACATTGTAGTAAATTGTTGCCAAGAATATTTTTTTCAAACATTGGTTTTCACTCTTCTGCAAATGGTCATCTGCGGCAAAAGAAATGTATTTTGTGTCTTTCAATGTCCTTGTTTCGTACACAACTGCACAACAACAAAGACCTACGTACGATTCACAGGAGATTTTCAGGATATCCATACAGAAACACAACGGGCACTCAACCAAATGCCAGTAGAAAGAGACTCTTATATGCTGTGTATATGTCTTTTGCGATAGGCGGTGTGTTACTTACATTAATTATCTTGCGAGAGGTAAACAAAGTGAGGAGAAGGGTTAATGGCGTGGAAGAGGTGACGGAATCTAATTGTGGAAGACGAGGGCTAATTATAAAATATAAAGATGTTGCTCTACCTGCAATGGTAGAGCAAGTGTTGGTAAAATTGGAAACATTTAGCTGCAGAGAAGATGATGTGTGGGTAGTTTCTTATCCAAGATCAGGTATTCATCACTCAGTTTTGATAATTGATTCTTTTTACAGAATTACTGAAATGACATTCATTCACCAAAATGACGGGATATTATAGAATAACCGAACTGACGGGATATTGACTGAAATGACGCTGAAATACACCAAAATGATATTTGTTTAATAAAGATTTGGTTATTTTCTAATACTGGATTTCATAATAAACAAATGCAACAAAGTTATATATGATTATTTTCGTTTATAAAAAAAAGTATTAGCACAAATGTCCTATTTCCGTTTCTCATTCAACATGAGTGTTATTTTTCTTTATAAATGGAATAGAACGCAAATTGATGCTATTTCTTGTGATTCTCGTTAATGATTCTCATTTATTTTCAGTTAACTTATGGTATCAAAGCATCATTTCAGATGATACACATGTACCCTTTTATTTCAGTTAATACCCATCATTTTGGTCATTTTTGTTAATGAAGTCTGTGTATTTTAATGACATCCCTGCTTGTGCATTAATACATATTTATATGATAAAACTGACACTTTCCAAACTTTTTATTGCTTCCAAAAACTTTTATTTCTGTTCATTATTGGCAGGAAACAAAGTCAACAGTATTTTATTATAGGCAACATTCTGTTACATTTGTAGTTATACGGTTGGTTTCTGACGTATTTCAGATTCTTAGTATGTTTGTAAAATTCATGGGGTGTGAGGCAGCTGGCTGTATCTCCTGCTAATTCTAAAAACCTGCTATGGGTCCAAATTACATTGGAAATGAAATTATACCGGAATATATATTTAACGGAGAATATAATAGGACACAGATATTTTGAAACAACCCCTGTAACCAATTCATGACGTTATGTCATCATCTGTTGATTGCTGTTTGAAATGACATTTGAAAGATTAAATATTGATCCTGACTTTTTATTAAAAAAATATTTTAGCAGCATCTGCGCATGTGTGTTTAAATGCAAATAATTTTAAATATCCTGCTCTCTCTTTTTTAAAAATCCTCATTTATTTTATATTTGATGACAATCATCAGGAAAGTAACATGCAAATACTTCAAGCATCACCCTACACAGCTTAATATGTGTAGGGTGATATCTCGAAACTAAATCATTCCTTTAATGACCAAGAACAGAAATCTTTAATGTGTATTTTCTTTAAACTCTTCGATGCTCTTAGCTTATTTGCTTCAAGAATGTGTTTAAGCTATATTTTATTGAAGGTATTATGTTTTACATTTATTCATTTCTATTTCAATACATATTAAGTAATCCACTTCAGATGCATAGTACAGTGTATGCTGTCATGTCACTCATGACAGAAATAGTGCAATGCGATTGACTGAATGTAAATGTAGTTGGAGATGTGATAAAAGTTACAATGTTCTCACTAGACATCATTGACAATGGGAAGGTGTTTGTGGAAGTGCACAGATTGCTGATGTAATATGCAGAGTGGTTTGAAGACCATTATGTGCAGAAGTTTGTGTGACTTACCATATACTCAGAGTAGATATTATCTTATAATATGATATGAACAGAATTTATGATGATGTCACAATTGCAAAGGTTAATATATGTATATGTTCTGTATAGCTGTTATAGACTAGGTGTATAGGAATCAAACTGAGTACTGTACATACTAGGATTTTCCTACCTCCTGAATTCTGGGACCAGGGTCTGAAAAATTGGGAAAATATACAATATTTTGACAAAAACAGAAAACATTAATTTAACACATTTGTTTGAAAATACTTTATTCTTTATTTTGAAATTGTCTACTTTTGGGGAAAATATAAGCCATTTTTGCATTGGGATAAGTCCTGTAACCGGACACAAAAATGGCCTAGAGAAACCCCTGACATATTAATACAGATACAAAAAAATGCTATATTATGTTGGGCTCCTTTACACTTCAAGAACCTCACACAAAGATTATTTTATGTCTTGCTTTTCCTGGTGATTCACTTGCTATATGTGAGCCGGCTTGGGTCAGTCGATATCGCACTCAACTCTTGATTGTGAGATAGTGAGTTCGAGTCCAGCCGGCTGCAGGTCAGTTTCCTGTCTTTTGGATGAGACAGTAAAAACTGAGGTCCCGTGTGACAGTAGGTGTCGGTACGATAAAGAACCCTTACTGCTAAATGGCCGTAAGTGCCGAGCATAGGCCAAAACTTGAAGCCCTTCACACATTTGGTGACGTCCCCATATGAGTGAAAGATTCTTGAGTGGGACGTTAAACAACAATAAACAAACAAACAAACTTGCTATATGTCTTTGCTTTTCTCTCAAATTGCATTTTGAATTTTGAATATATATACATGTACAGACATTTTGAAATACCAAAAAAAAATACTGGTCAACCGGATGAGTGAATAAAGGAATTTCACAGGTCAAAGAAAAGTTTTTACTGGTCTAAATATATACACAGTTGTAATGAAATGGAAGATTACTGGTTAACTGGACCAGTTATCAGACAAATTTCATCAGACATTTGTAAAATTTACCAGTTCTTCTGGTAAGACTGGTGAATTTCAAAAACTCCAAATTGTATATGTATGCTATGTTCAAATGTAGAAATATCCATAACCACTGTTCAGCAACATACCACATCACTACCTGTATGTGAACATTGTTCAACATTAAGGTTTGTCCGGTTGTCCGGACAAGTCCATTTTGCATTTGGACAAGTAGATCTTGTCTGAAAGGACAAGTGAAATCATTGAAGACAAAAATTAATTCAATAAAGATTATTCTTGTTTAAATATAAAATAATATCTTTGAATGTTACAATCGATTTTTGGACAAGTCATTTGATCAGTTACCTGAAGGACAAGTGAAAATTTCCATTAATGTTGACCCCTGGTGAATGTCTCTGTATACATGGTGTAATTTTCTGTCCTGCGGATAGTTTTTTGTGTCAGGAGGACTGTCATGTAGATGGACAGTTGTACACATGACTGTTGAACAGAATGATACTTGTAGACATTTTGAAATAAAAAGAAAATTACTGGTTTAACCAGATCAGTGAATAAAGAAATTTCACTGGTCAAAGAATTTTTTTTTACTGGTCTGTATATATATATAATGATTAGTTTAACACTTGTGTATTGTAACAGATTACTATTTTACTAGGCTATATATGATTGTATATTTTTATGAATGCAATTTACTAATTGTATTTTTATTCATTTCACACCCAAAACAAACAAAATTAAAATATATATACAAATATTATTATAATTCATATTGGACATCTACATGTGAATAAAAGATTAATCTGCCAATGTTCTTGAACTTATTATTCTAGTTACAACAACTATCACCAGTTACATATAGAAATGGAAAATACTGGCCATTTGGACCAGTTATCAGATAGATTTCACCGGACTTTTGTAAAATTTACTGGGTTTTCTGGTAAGACCGCTGAATTTCAAAAACTCTGTATTTGCTTTGAATGTCTACTTTTATAAAAATCTTTAATTTCAGGCATTACCTGGGCACAGCAATTGGTTTACTTGATACATACATTAGACTTTCATAAAGCTGAAAATATGAATGTGGAGCAAAGATTTCCGTACTTTGAATTCTATTTGGACAGAATAGATTCAGCAACAGAACAAATTCAATCATCACCTAGATTTATTAAAACTCATCTTCCTTTGCGCCTTTTGCCGGAAGAAATATCAGAAAAAAACCCAAAAGTTAGTAGGTTTTTGTTTGGTAGGAAGAAAATACAATGAATAAAGAGAGTGGTTTGTTGTGATAAAGAATATTTATACATGTATATGGTCTCTGTATGTTAGAGAGCATCACACTTTAAGCCATGAAGTCTCAGTGCAGACAGTGGGTGGTCTTTTTCTGGTTACACTGTAACCAGGCTCTCTTCTCCACTATGAAAAAATGAAAAATTAAGAAAACAAAAGATCAGATCAAATCAAAATCTCAGTATGTTTGACTGCCTGGACTTGATATCAGTATTGATCTAGTGGTAAACTTTTGATTTTATGGTGGAAAGTTCTGGTTTGAAATCCTGTAAAAACATGAGATTTGTTAAAACATAGACTTACTCTGCCTTCATCAGGTATTTGACAGTTTAAGTAAAAGTCATTGATCTTTTCAATGAGTCCAAGAGTGAAACATTGATTTGATTAAATTCAATTTAAGCATCATAATCTTTGTTCATACATTTAAATGCACTTTGGGGAGATGTTGTCTTTTTACTTCGAAAAACCAGAGCCGGCCTGGCTCAGTCGGTAGCGCGCTCGACTCTGGATCGTGAGGTCGTGAGTTTGAGTCCCGCCGGTGACAGGTTTGTTTCCTGTCTTTCGGATGAGACAGTAAAAACTGGAGGTCTCGTGTCACAGTAGGTGTCAGCACGTTACAGAACCCTCACTGCTCATTGGCCGTAAGTGCTGAGCATAGGCCAAAATTTGAAGCCCTTCACCGGCATTTGGTGACGTCTCCAGTGAAGTGAAATATTCTTGAGTGGGACGTTAAACAACAATAAACAAACAAATCGAAAAAATATTTCTTAGATTTTATAGAGTCCATATTCCAACAGAGACAATTATATACTGCAAGATAATTATCTTCTCTTAAGCATAATTTTACTATTTGGTACATGCATCATATGCATGTTGTGAAAGAAATTTCAAATCACATCCCCTTTGCACTTCATTTATTTTCACTTTGACTAAAGGGGGAGCCACTACTTTGTGGTACATTATACATCATACATGTATATTTGCAGTATTTTACCAGCATGTTTGTTTGTTGATTTGCTGCTGCTGTTTTGGCTTGATTTAACAAGCCTCATGTCTACTTAAAGCCCTTGTCACTCATCCCTGTGAGGCAGGGGGAGATGTCTAGAGTATCTGTTTGTGTCCTTCATGAGGGGTCCCTATTTCTAATAGATTTTTAAGTGTCACAACATTTAAACACTCCACAAATATATCAAATTGCACATCCTAGACCAATTACCCTCCATCTAGGCATATAGCTGTGTGAAAACAGGAAATGAAATGCCCCCTCTGAAAATTTAGCATGATCGTGGATCAAACCAGGGACCACCATGTTGAAGATCTTGTGCTCTACAAGTACCAACTGAGCTACTCTCTCAGCAGAATTGTATGTTGATTTGTATTATTCCGTCAGTACACTTTAGTTTAATTTCTATCCTCAAATTTTAACGAAATTTGGTTTATACTTTATATCAGTGAAACATGCATGTAGAATGAGTTTAATTATGGCAACATTACATTTCGACTAAATTTGGCATTTTTAAATCAATAAATGACTATTCAATCTGTTGGAGTCAAAGCGCTTCTCAAACACACTTTATTTCGTATTTTGATAAAAAAATTCATTGTAATAAAAACAGTGTTTTTAGATTTAAAACCACCCAAACTTAAATGAACATTGTACATATCTGCTTTTTTTTTTTGCCAGATAATTTATATTGCCAGGAATCCCAAGGATGTGGTTGTATCCTATTACCACTTTATCAAGATGTTGAGGCCACTAACTCGGTACAAAGGAGACTTTACATCATTCTTTGATGCATTTCTTTACGGAAGAGGTAAAAACTTTTCACAGCATGTCATGTGATAAAATACAAACCCTACAAGGTCAGTGTCCCACATCGTACAAGGTCAAAACGGACGAGGTAAAAACTTCTCACCACGTCATGTGATAAAATACAAACCTTACAAGGTTAGTGTCCCACACCCTTCAAGGTGAAGATGAACGAGGTAAAAACAAGTTTGTAAGATGTGGGACATTGACCTTGTAAAGTTTGTATTTATCACATGACATACTGTTGGTTAAAAAGAAACTTGAAAATAAAATATAGAATGTGAATTTTATGTTTATCTTAATCTAAAGATTACAAATAATCCTTAAGATTGAAATAAGTTAATTTTGTTAAAAACAGGTTTTAGAAAGTGCTGTAGTGTCCATAACTTTTGCTTCCTTGTAGACCAAATGTAATACCCGAGTAACTTACTTATTAATATTTGTTATTCAATTCAATTACTAATTGCTAACAAAAAGGTTTCAGTTTTTGAAGTACTGTATATAGAGAAATATTCAACTGGTTATGGATTCTATCATATCACATAGTATGCAATGTAATAAAGTTGTCATACTTTGGCTTATTCTGGACAGAGAAATAACCACACTGGACATTTGTCTAGCTTTAAGTCACATTTTCATAAACAAAAAGACAAGGAAAGTCCAATTTTAGTTCCATGAAAGTGACCAGTTGGTGGTAAAGGTGGCATGATTAAAGTTTTCCCCAACGTATTGCCAAACCCTTTTTATAAGACCAAATTTGGGCTGAACAAATGATGGCAGTTAGACGAGGTTTCACTGTATTTGCATAATTGAATAGTGCTTACTGTCAGTGCTTAATCATTTTTGCTGTAGGTCAAGCAAGGTAAAGTGGCACATCATAGTTCAGTCAAAAGCCAAAACAATATGGTCCGTTTTCCAAAAATAGGAATGCACAGGTAAAACGTAACTCCAGGTTTTCTGCATCTCAAATATTTTTGTTGCCAAAAACAAGTTTGTCACCACAGAAATAATGATTCAATTTATACTTGTTTGTTTGTAAACATGTGCCAGTTTACCTTGGCAGACCTATACCTTTAGGTCCATTTCTTTAGACATCTTGATCTGTACAATACTCCAGTACAAAAAAATAAGATGAGAGGGAGTTCTGTGTACAACCAGGTCTAATGATTTACTTTTCTTACTTCAGCACCATACAGTCCTTGGTGGAGGCATGTTCAAGAATTCTGGGAGATAAAAGACAAGCCAAATGTACTCTTTATAACTTATGAGGATCTACAGGAGGTATAATATAATCCACAAAACCTGGGTGGGTGGATTCTTGTTAACCCTATTTTTACCTGGACAAGTTTGAATTTTAGATAATAAAACATTGACATTACACTGACTAGTGTGATCGTTCCTACTTGTCACCATAAATAAAAGAGTATCCAGTGCGGAATAAAACATTTTTCCTGTGCAGCTTGTCACTATCGAAAAGTGAGTAGAATCATTACTCCACCGCGCCTGATTATGTTAATTAGACAATATTTTTTACCTTATTTGTTTAAACATGACAAATTATTTTATTGTTAATTTGACAGTCATTAGTATTTAATAGCACTTGAATGTTATTAATCTTGAATGGTCTTTGAAAAACCCTTGAAATTTACTTGAAATATTTTATTGTCCTTTGTGGATAAACCTAACCTTGAAATGTTTAAATTCACAATAAATCTATGTAGCTTAATATACAGTAATACCTGCTTTAGTGACTACCTGTGTATAAAGACCACCTGGTCACAACGTGTGGCAAGGGCTGTGAGTAGTCCCGCCGCACGTTAAATCAACTCCAATTGATTGATTGACCTGGTCACAAAGACCATTTTAGCTGTCCCCAATAGTACCATTTGTGTACAGATCAACCTCTATATAAAGATCACCTCCCTATAAAGACCGGTTTTCTCGTGTCCTTAAGAAGGTCATTATATACAAGTTTCATTGTATTTCTCAATTTGCCAAATTTTCTCCATAGAAAATTTTACTTTACACATGTTACATGTATCAGAATTCTTAAATTACTGAAGAACTTTAGATTTTTCCAATATTGAAAAAATGAATATCAGAAAGTATGATCCAAACAGTATGTGTTTAACCTGGCATTGTTAGTAAAAGTTGAATGACCTTGCTCAATTGTTTAAATACATTTATCACAAAAGTCTAATTATTTTGATGTAGTCATTCAGCGATTTATCAATGCTTTTTTTATATCCGGTAAATGGTACCTTCCCCCTTTGGACAAAATGTAAAAATTCCTCTCTTTGATACAGAAAATTCTCCAAATAAAAAAAGATATTTAAGAAATATCTATTCATGATAGGTCGTAATTTTCCCATTTTTGTCTGATTGCAGCTTTTTAATTGCCTATCTTTAAATCAGGATGATTCGTTTGAAATCTACATGGTTTTAAATGGAATGATCACGGCATATTTTTAACTGAAAAAAATCTGCTCAGAAAACATATCAAGGGAAATATCAAAACTAGATATTACCAGATTTCTCTTTTGATTACTCCTGTAAAAAGAATATTTATCCAACAAGATTTATGTTGCTGTAAAATAAAGCTTAACATTTCCTAACGGATCATATACAAACTGACAATTATACTAAAAAATTATATTTAACATGAAGCACCTAAAATATATTTCACAATATATCTGTGTTCTTGTACTCGGCAACCATATTGGATCTTGCAAGTTCATGTTTTAAGGTTAACTTGAATAATTTTAGTACTCTCTTCTGGTCCAAATCATCCAGAAGAATCATGATAGTAGCGAGTGGAATTTGACAACTGTTTTTTTTTTTTTTTTTTTTTTTTTTGGGGGGGGGGGGGGGGGGTACACTTACATCTAACCACTTGGATCTGTATGTCTATTTTTAATATATTGTCTGAAAAATTGTTTTGGTCTAATCTTGATAAGGGTGTAGTAAGGACACCAGAAGCTCTCAGAATGCAGGATTTTGCCTACACCACTTATCTTCAGCCTTCGGGTTCCGCTATCATTTTCCCCCAAATCACTGTCACTATACTAGAGTCATTACTTTATATCATTAGATACTGACAAAATGCAATAATCTGATTAAATTAAATGAAAATAACAGGTATCTAAGTGAATGATTAAGTTTTAATAAACATTAAAATAATGGTTATGTTGAATGATTTGATTGTATTGTTTATGTAGGATTTGGAAGGTTCAATCAACTATATTGCTGACTTTCTGGAAAAGAAATTGTCAGACTCTCAGGTGAAACAGATTGCTGATCACTGCATGTTTGAGAATATGAAGAAGAACAATTCTGTGAACTACAGCTGGTGGGACGACATGGGATATAGGGACAAAAAGAGCTCAGAGTTCTTTAGAGAAGGTATAATTAACATTTTACTACCAAAGTTAACTGAATGAACAGTAATCAACATTATACATGAAATATTTGACATTAAATGATAAAATGGATGTTATAAATTCTCAAGGTGAGATTTACAAATCATATCAAACATAAAACCTTGTAAATGATCTTTGCCTTTGATAATGATTATTTTTGTCTGATTCACATAACTTGACAGGGCAGAGTACCCTTTTCATCATCATATGGATGATTCTGCTCGCTTTTTGGTTATGTCCAGCTTCACAGGAAAAAACGTTTTATTACTCACTGGGTACTCCTTTACAGGTAGGAACAGTTACTCTTGTCAGTGTAATTCTAATGTTGTTAATAATGCATCATTACTGAAAATTAAAGTTGCCCAGGTAAAGAAAGGGTTAACAGGACTCCAGCCTACCAGGTTATATTTTATTATATCTATTTATTGTGTGTTTGTTTTTTATCTCAAAAACTTATAATAAAGAGAAAGTGTTAAAAGCAAAACCAATGAGCATGATAATCTAAATCTATGTATTAAATATATTTTACTAGAACTACCAGGTGAGTACAATGATTGATCTGCCTGAGAAAATCATATTCACTGAGCCCAAAGGTAGAGGTGAATATTGCTTTTGAGGTTATATATCAAATCTTTTTATTCAATAAATAAGACATATGAAGTAGTCAATGGTTACTTAATTATATAATATAGTAAATATAAACTCCAGTTTAATTATGAAAAGATTTTTAAAGTAACAAGCTTTAATATGTTATGCCTAAAGCATGACAAAAGCTGTATTACAATTAGGGGTGGGATGGTTCAGGATTTTTTTCGGTTCGGTTGGGGTTTTTCTGTTTCTGTGCTCATTTTTTTTGGTTCATTTCATCTTACAACTGACTATTGGACTCCAAGTGCAACCACAGAAGTATAAACTCATTCTAGAAGGAATGGTCAAATGGCACATATTTTAAAACCAAATATGAGACCCTGTGGTGCAACACCGCAGTATGTGGGTTCTAGTTCATATCTCTAACTACTCCAACAATGTTAGAGGTTTAAACAGCGATATACTTTTGACTTGCGCTAGCACTTCGGCATATCTGAAGTAAAGCAAGCTCTAATATTATTGGAGTAATCTCTAGCCTACCTTAAACTATATTGTGAAATTATGTATCTTTAAGATAAATATATGCACAGCACAGTAGCATTTCTAACAAGCTACTGATCAATGATACAGAAATGCATTGTAATTTGCTTATATGGAACACTTGCATTAAAAATATTCTCTCCATTTACATTGTAAGAGAAATATACTGTATTGCTATGTTTAATTCACTAACAAATTTTACTCTCGACATCTTGTTTAACAGTTACTTCTTTGGAATTACATTTTGGAATAAAATATTTACAAGAGGGTATAGAATACCACAGGCTGAGGTTTATGGATCAACTGTCAAAAAGTTGGCCTTTCTGCAGTAAAGTAATTCCGTAGGTGTGTAGACACTACAGAGTAAATGCTGCATGTCAAATTGTCATGTTTATTATTTGGATGAAATGCCTATTCACTGTTGATTATGCATTGCATTATTTGTCATCGGCATCTGGTTTCAGTTGGAAATAATCCCACACAAAAGTAACTTGAATCACTCAAGCCATTGCTGTTCCCAATCCCCCTTCTTTCGAGGAATGAAGTGATCATAGTGAGCGAGATATAACAACTGTTTAACAACAAGAATAACTTCATATTAGCCATTTGCAATTTATACTGATAGCACTAAACACCTAACAGACACATTGTTACGAAATAGCTGCAAGTTATTGAGATGCTGGATATATTATCACATCTGCATTTAAGTTACATCTGTATTTATCATTTATAGATTATTTTATATTCTTATAAAGAATATTACGTTTTTTATCAGAAGTATTGGTGTCTGCTTCAAGTAAGTTCTCATTCTGTTTGGGCCATTAGAAGGACATTATTGAATAATAATTTTTTAACCGAACCGAACCGAAATCCGGAATATAAGAACCGAACCGATCGGTTGGACGTTAATGGTTTGGTTCGTCAGTTTTTAACTGATCCGTTGCACCCCTAATTACAATCAGAATTTTTTCATTTTGAATAGTATTTAATCTCACACTCAAAAAATTTTCTGTTTTATGGTGGTGGCCAGTTTTTATTGATAGAAGAGAAAACTGGCAAATTAACTTACAAAAATCATCTTAGGTTTCAGCGGGGCTCAAACCTGCGCTGACTAGAAGTGAGAGACTTCATGGTTCAAAGCCATTATGATTAGACGGGATACAGCTGTGCTGGGTTGTAATGTTAAACCCACCTCCAGGAAGGATGTAAGATGAATATTACAATGAACAAAAAGGAGATTTTGTGTAAATATTCAGAATGCACATTCACAGACTCATTTAGTAAATTAAATGTACTTTTTATTACAGATAACACATGGTTAGTTTTTACATGACTCAAAAAAAGCACGAAAACCCATTGACATTGCCTAGTGACTGCATAATTGATATCAGAATACATAACAGTTATTAAATAAAGGTAGGGTCAAACCATAGAACTTGGCTGTTTGGAGTCTTGTGAACCCTTCTTGACCTGGACAAGTTTAAATTTTAGGAAATAAAGCATAACATTAAAATTACACTGACTAGAGTAACCGTTCCTTCTTGACATTATATATATAGAGTATCCATTGAGAAAGAAAACGTTTTACATTTGCAGCTTTTCATAACCGAAAAGTGAGTAGAATCATCCATATGATAGTCAAAAGGTTACTCTGACTCGCAATCTTACGTGAATATGACAATATCTCTGGTTACATTCATCATTAAATGTATATATTTTAGGTAAAGTTGGAGGATGGAAAAACCATCTAACAAGTGAGATGAACAAGCAAATGGACATGATGATAGCTTTAAAATTTGGAGGAAGTGGACTTTTCTTTAAATATGATGATAATTCCATAGTATCAAATGATAAAAATGTTGTGTTGGAATCTGGGACAGCTGTAACAGATGTGGGCTCTTGATCATAGATACTATCTATAATTCTAAACATTAATCAGTAAATTAGTGCAGCTGTGATAAAGCAGGAACTTGACTACTAGTCAGAAAGTGGATCGATATATGATTGTAAGGCAGGCATACAACACTGATGTTATAAACAGTCTGTAGATGGTTTATAACTGAAAGATGTAGCTGTCATTTAGGAAAATCAGTTTTACATCAGAATAATGGGTGAATGTATATTTTTCAGAATGCATTTATGTTCATGATGAAATGAAATTTGAGTGATGAATATATTTAGAACAAAAATTTAGATTTTTCTGTTTGATCTTTTTTCATTTGCTGTGTTTAAAGACTGGCCACCAATGACTGCAAAGTACTGTAACATGTTCATCTGCTGTGTCTTCCTTCAAATACAATCCTATTGGTCATGTCACAAATGACATTTCTATCATTGAAAATGAAAACCTCACAAAAACTTATTTTAAGAAATCTAAAATGTCATAACGACAGAATTTCAGATCACTTATAAATTTTGTTTTAATTATGCAAACACACCAAAAAATGATGATCAGGAACCATATACACTTGGTCTGAAGGGTTAAAACTGGAATGATGGTTGATAAGATCTCGAATTAACTAACTTAAATGAAATGTATTATCCCACACAGAAGTTCTGTGTTCAGTGACCAAGAAGCTGGAAAGATTGCACGATCAATATGAAATTGCCATAGCAGTCAATGCATCAAATAACATTATTCATTCGAAAATTACATTACTATATTTGTCTGTTAAGTTTTGATACTAATTCTAGGAGTACTTCACATACGTGTAGCCCAGTTACGTGTACAAAAGTACAAAATCCGTCAAAATAATTTATCAGTATCGTACTTTTTATGTATCTCAAACTGATACTGATTTTGAGCTGCTCTAGCTATATTGGATACCTATATTTCACAAAACCCCATACAAACAGAGATACATAGCAGTATCCAGCAAATATCTTACCACACCATTATCTAATTTACACTAACTGCAATTCCCTTCATTGCAAGTATATAGAGCGATATATTGTATTCTGTAAATGCAGTCGCGTGCCCCGAGTATTAACTGCTTTACTTTTCAGTGTAAGAATAGATAAATGAATCAATAAAGAATAGAATATCACATGATTATTTCTTATATATTTAATCTTAAAAGCCATACATTTGGCCTACCACAAAACAAATAAAAATCACAGAAAGAAATTGGAAACACAAGACTACATTTGTAGCACATTGTACAGCCTACAGGCCCATATCGCGATATATCTAGGTCATGTTATGACCAGAACCACAGACCACAGTCTGGCACAGAAATTAAAGTTCACTTCATAGTTACAACAGAAAAAACGAGAGTAAGGCCTAGTGCAACTTTGTCAAGCATCTCTTGTTAAACAAGTCGATTTGTTTGCCTTCACTGGATATTCCTATCAGAAACAATTCGTCACCTGCATTGTGTGAAATAGGCCTACTTACATAGGTGAGGCCTAATTACCAATCAGTCGTCATGGTTCCCAGCCGATTGGTAAAAAAAAAATGTCAAATAAAATGGCTACTTTCAGTTGTCGTGAATGAATATTAGCTGTCTTACTTCTTGTAAGTCACACTCAAACTTCGTATAGTATATCGCATTAATAATATATCAGAATTCAAATGCAAACTCGTTGTAAATACATTATACAGCATACTCATTGGCGTGGCCTTTTGCATTTTCAATTCTCTTCTGACACATTTAACCTTCCGGTTACCAAGCAAACGAATATTCTTAAATAACTTAAAAACAAATCTGACACTTATTCAAAATTTTCCATATCACTAGTTTCTTTCAAAATGATATGAAAATAAGAAAATAAACCTTAATTCCATTTAGTATTTCCGGACAGAAATGGGGAACTACTTCTCGTCTCACACAGCTGTTTATTTGTTACGTCATATGAAAAAACTCCTACCGCAAAGCCAATTACATAAAATGAATTTCGTAACCAGCTGAATACAGATTTACAGAAAATGGTAATGTATATAAATATACGGATTGTTTTTTATTTTTTGGAATGCATCGAGTATTAATGCAATGGATTATGGAAAAAAATTCAATGTGCAGGACTTTGTGCTGCACAGAATTTTTTTCCATAATCCATTGCATTTATACTCGATGCATTCTAAAAAAAATGAAAAACAATCCTTAATTAATTTTACTGCTTACCAAAATACTGAGGATGTTTACCAATGGTTGAGAAGAAACTTGAACAATAGTGCTTTTCAAACTGCCAGCATTCGAATGAGAATCAATTGTGCCCCTTGTACAACTTGTTCCTTTATTCATATGAAGCAGACATTTACAAGCTTCTCAATCAAAAGTTGAAAAACCTAGCTGTGTTCTTTAATTTGACATTTAGTTAAATTGACAATATTTTTTCAATTAGTAAAAACCATTTTTACAGATATGTGAATGTGATATATCAAAACTTTGACATTAAATACACCAGAGAATCATGTGTATGTGCTTCCTACTTGGGCTTTTTACTTACTATACACAAAGATGGAAATTAACAACCAAGCTTTGCAAACATGATGATTTCCACATTTGAATAGCAATATCCTTTTTTTTCTCTTGCATATGGTGTTTATATCTTACAGATGATTGGATATGCAAGGCATTGTTCAACATATGAACATTTCATAAACAGAGTCAAATTGCTTACTAATAGGCTGTTAGCACAAGGATATCAGGATGGGTATAAAGACCTTATTTGCAATATCTAGATTTCACGAGATTAAATGTTGAGTATTCTATAGTTGTTGAATTGTCCAATCCAATAGTAACAAGCATTTGTTTCCCTCTTATTTTATTTCAATTTGACTGTGGACTGGTAGCAGGACAAGAGGAGATGATTGCTTCTCCATGACATCTGAACCGACCTCTGTATTTTCAGAAGTCTGTTTTTATCTAATGTTCACCTGATTTGTATATTGTCTCCTGAACTTCCTGATGATCAATACTTTGGTATCTGTGATAATGATTTCTATAGTCATAATTTTGTATGGAAGGATCTAACATAATATGTACTGATTGTAAACCCATGTTGTTTATCTTGCTTTTATATTGCTCTTTGAAGGTGTAAGCAGTTCAAATGCATAAATAATTGATTAATATTCTTATTTTTAAATTTCATCCAATGCATTGGTCATTTGGGCACTCATTTGTAATCCCTGTTTCCTCTCTATGTGAATTACAATGAATTCCTCTTAATTGTATACCCAAAATGTCAGAGAAAAAAGTAAATGTAGTTGGAGCATTGCACTTTAAAACATGAAGTTTCTCTGAACAGTCAGCACAGTTTCAAGTCCTGCTGTAACTTAAGCTGATTTTGTGAAAAAGTTTATTGGTGTACTTTCAGAATGCTGATGGCCTTTTCCTGAGTACATTATAACTGGATTATTTCCTTAACTCATCAACCCCTGAAAAACAATGGACTCTTCTGTAAATCAATGATTTGAGCTAGTCCAAATGTGTTTTAGGGGTGTATGAGTTAACCATTGAGATAGGCTGTCACTGTATAACTGAAAACTTGCTGTAATATGGTGTAAAATAATATTCAATCAAACAAAACTCTAAATTTTCGTAGTAAGGTCTTGTTACCAAATTAATATTTGTAAACTTACCATTTGTGGTCTTAACGGTTTGTTTCCATTTGGTTACTATATACATAAATATGAAAGTATATAAATTATATTTTTGCAATATGTTGTTTATTCCTTACCATTTCAAGTGCATACATTCTTGTGTTGTAAATATTGGTGGTTGGAATTGATGTCGAGTCAAAATCAGAACTATTTATCAGCACCATAAGTACATCATCTGGTGAGTTCAGAATTTGGATTCTGACAAAAGTGCAATTATGCAAAGTGGAACCCAATGTTATTTATTTTTTCCTTTGACATGTTTTGCTGATGACACAGATTCTCTCTTAACTCATTCACCCTTACAGACACATTTGGACTGACCAAAATCATTGATTTACAGAGGAGTCCATTGTTTTGTAGGGGTTGGTGAGTTAATCATGTTAATGAAAATAATTTCACAGCTCACTATTACTTTTTCATGGTAATCATTTGGTGTGTGAATTTTTCATCATTGAAAATGTATGTTCTTGTGTTTAAATTGACAATAAAGTCTTTTGAAGAGATGTTTATTGAGTTAATACAGCCTGCAAGAATTATATATATATACAGTATACAATTTATATATATATATATATAAGATTTTATAATATAGAATACAAGTATTTGATAAGTATATGAATTATTTTATATATATACAAGATGTGCACACAAATGGTGTACAAGATGCCGTTCTTTTTCATTTTATCCATAAAAATGCTCATCTACATTAATCACACATTATGTTGACAGTAATTACTTTATAATTTAAAACATAAGAATATTAACTTAAAACATATACAATGGGTCCAAGGGACCCATTATCAATTGTCAATTATGCAAAAATCACTTTATCACTATATTTTAATGAATGGCAAAAATCCTAAGTATCTTTCCTTTGATGTTCCATGACTACTGAATGATGTCTCTCGTTGTCAACAATTTGGATTAGCTCCTGCATTTGGCTCTATTGTTTTAAAATGCAATGCTTTGAAATTTGGTCATAGCACCTTTAGCGGTGTATTGTCTCTCTTAAATCTTCAATTTGTTGGAGGTTCATACATTTTTTTTTATATTCACTTAAATTTTGAAAGTATATACAATACAAATTACAACGAGTCACAGTAAGAAATTCATAGTTTGATTCATAAATTTCAGTTTTACATACATTTTTCTCACGTGTTAAAATCATTTATAACATTTTCATACATTTTCTTATCTTAATTGCATGTAAATATATTTCAGTTTTTGTAACTAAAAGAAAAAAGAATTTTGAGAGAAAGAGAGGATAGAGAGAGAGCGAGAAATAAGTAAAGTTTTTCTTCTAGCCTTAATATAGTTTGATAAATGTTTTAACACATGATTTTTGAGATGAAATAGGAATGAGGGGACTTACTAGTATATTATACAAAAAACGGGACAATAAAATCTCCAAAAAAAAAAAATCTCAAAAATTGAGTATTCTAAAAGTTACACATATATGCCTTTTGAAAAATAGACATTCAATAATTATGAATCGGGAATTACCGATTTCAAGTAACATTTCCCATATGTACAATTCAATATTGAAATGTTTTAATTTGCATTTATACTCTTTGCTATATTACAGAACGTTATAGTGGTCTCTCATATATCTTCTTGATCTTATTGTAAACATTTTGTTTAATAAATGTAATTTTTTATGATAAACAAAATTTTATTATCAACAGTTCTGTATTTCATATTCAAATTAATAAATGGACCAAATATTTATTGAAATTAAATGGAATATGAAGAAAATCTTATAAAATGGGTATTAGCTGTGTTTTTTTTCCAAAAATTGTGGTTTTTTTTATTTTTACTACGTAGATTGATATAAAATAACAAAAACGAGATATACTCAAGCATAAAAATTCTTGAATCCCTATATATTTTGTGACAATTGCTTGAGAAACACAGGTTTGGCACTTTTTCACTTGCAATTGAATAACTCAACCTTACTATTTGTATATGAATACCACACTGGGCCTACCTTATTCTCACAAAATATATACATTCTGATTGTAGATGTACGCCATTTTTTTATGACTGTTCATAGCTCTTATTTGTTATTGTACATCAAGTACAAGTAGTAAAAATAGAAAAAATGGAAATATTTGTTTTGGTAAACACAGCAAATGCCCCTTTGAGGTATCTTATGTGTACCATTCCATGTAAATTCATCAAAATGAAAAAAAATCCCATTTTCTCCTTCCAGAAGAATTGGAATTATTGTTCATGTTGTTGATGGATACGTTTAACTTCTTTTATTGAATCTCTAGAATTAACATGGATTCAAAAGCTTTACTGTACTTCTAGCATTACATTAAAAAAACAAACTTTGATGTATATAAACAAGCAAACTGTGGAAGTGACTATTTCAATAAATTAAAAAAATAGATCTGATATGTTTTGGAGGGATGTTTTCAAAACCTGGATCATAAAAGTTGCAGAAAATTTTGAACCCCAAAATGATTACATAAATTTAGTTACAGAAATACCAATCTGGTTTAATAAATCTTTCTGCCTTAACAATTTAAGTATTTTTGTAAAGAGTGGTTTAGTAATAGAGTGTTCCTCATCAATGAATTTATCAAAAATTTTGAAAATCTTATTTTCTGGAACCAGGAAATTTTTGTTAAAAAATTTCATATTAAGACCAATTCCTTACAGTATTATTGTATAATGTCAAAGATTCAAAAATATATTTTACAAAGTGATAAGCAATGTAAAAAAAACTTTACTATCCTAGTATACCAGTAAATTTAATGATAATGTTAAAAAAACAAAAAGGGTGCCAAAACAGCAATTACAACAACTATTCCTGTTAGAGGCTGAAGTTTTTATTATCTACTACTAAATGTATTTTTAGAGATGTGATCACGAGTATTTATTGGTCCCTATTAGTATATGCTACTTATCATTATGAAGGTGTTTGTGATGGTTAAGCAAAATGAAGACGTTTTAAAAGGATCCATCCACAAATAATGCCCGGAGTCATCAGAACACTCTCCCATAGGCATTCGATCCTGAATATTACTTATCTATACAGACAAATTTTCATATTAAACCCAAGGATATATTTTTGTGAAATTCATTTGACAAGTATTTTATATATCACATGTACATTGAATTTTCAGATTTATCCTAATGTCAAGATTTTTGTATATTGGACCAAAATCTTTTTTTTAATAAATGATATAAATATCAAATATGTTTTTAAATTATTTGTAATTGATCTTTTGTAATTTATCTAATTAGTGGACAGAAATTTTTATCTCGGTACTATCATATTTATATCTCAGTTCATCCATATAAATGCCAAAATTCTAAATCTGAGGAAAAACTGGAAAATTATAATCTTTTGACTTGCCTTAATCTTGACTTAATTAATTTGCTGATGTTTTTGCTAGGAAACCAAATTTTTAAGGAATTAATGAGGTTACAGTCCCAACCTTTGACACCTCCAAAAATAGAATCAATACAATAGATTCGCTTGTTGCAAATGTTTATCCTCTGCATATATAGCTATATTAAAATCAATTATTTGTATTCTTCAAACATTGGATATCACCATACAACATTTTCTTGTCCTTTTTGTTCTATAGTTTTTACTAATATCTTACACAGTCACATAATGTATATTTATAATCTTACATTTTAAATCCATATGATAATTCCATATTAACAAAAGAAATGTTTTTTTCCTAAGATAAATTGTGTTAGCTTTCTTATCTGAATACGCATTAAGTGTCACAATCCCCGACATCTTGTCGCAGTATACCAAGAGCTTGTCCACAGGTCAGGCGTTGGCTTTTATCAGTTTCTAGTAATCCTAACAACAGTTTCTGCAGTACCGGATGGCATCGGTTCTTTCTCTTTTGCAGATTATCTTCTATGTCCCTTGTCAAGTATTCTTTTGCTTCATGCGATGCAATCTGTAAATAAGACGACGCAATATATATCAGAAATGAAAAAAAAAAATCATTACAACTTTACAATAACCACACAGTATCCACAAGTAATACACCAGTTATATTCCTTTTCCCCTTCATTGAAATGGGGTTTGGTTACCTATTGCAAAAGCTACGTAAGTCCTATACCTAATGTGGTCTTCTCTGTTATGGTAAAGGTTATACATAACTAAAATTAATTTTAACTGCATCAAACAATTCATGAGAAAACATTTTCAGTTATTAACACGAGGAATATCTGTTGTACAGTTAATAGTGTAAAATTCCTTTCAATTTTCAAGAACAATTACGTGGGTATAAATCCAATACATTTAACAGCCAGAGTACTGTAAATGTAAAAAGTTTTCAAACCACATGGTTATCTTAAAATAGTCAAGGTGCCACTTATATGCTCTACCCTTTATGCATGAATATATATATATATATATATATATATATATATATATATATATATATATATATATATATATATATATATATACATGAATCCCTTGATTCAATATAATTTAGCCATAATATCCAAATGTTGCAGTAAAATGAAAACATAGGATATACTGATGTTTTTAAATAGACTGCTTGTGCCGGAATAACTTGTTACACACACACAATGCACGCAGACTGATCAGTGAGGGATCATCTCACAAAATTGTGCACGGGATATTGTTTTAATGTTATTAAACATCTTGTCAATAATCTTTCACTCATATGGAGATGTGACTAGATATACCCGAGGAGTCACAAATTGCTACTTCTGCTATGGCATAACACAAATAAAATAAGGATTATTTAACCGGACACAGCCGCTGTGTCACAAGACGTCAAAGTTATTAAACACCTGTATCTTTTACTTTTTATGCTGCATGATTTGAAGTCTTGGATATAACGCGGTAAGAGAATCAAAATATGGACCGTAAGCGTGAGAGTGGAACACTCTACCATTAGAGTTGTCTTTAATTTGAAAAATTTAAAATAAATTCAGAAAATTATAATACTAATTCTAACACCTTAAACTTAACATTCATACTCTTTGAATTATACCTTTTATTAGGTACAGTACTATTAATGAAATGAAATTATCTCAGATCAAATATTTGAATGAGTGTTGTGCATTATATTAAAAGTAAATCATACTTTATTATTCTTATCGTTAGTTAATGAAAAATAATTTAATAAGAAATTTATTAAAATATCACTTTGAATGGAAAACAAACGGACTATACATACATCTAAGAGCGAATGCTACTTACAAAATCCAGAAAACTCGACTGATATATAGCCTTGTTAGAGTTATGTGGAACAGCTCCTCTCCAAATCATTTTTTGGAACAGAATTTGGAACAATAAGCACCCCACTTGCCACATGTCCATAGCCTCTAAACTTGAATCAAATGTGGTCAAGTTGAATATGTTTTTCCATTCTGGTGGCAAACAGTGCAATGTGAACTCTGAAACATTATATATACACGTAATTTATGATAATCTATGTAGACGCGCAAAACAGAAGTCAACTTGAGTTTTCTATATAGTCGTGCCAAAATGTATCCATTGAAAATACCGCTTACTTATTCATTCAAATATATAGAATGAATTAAAACACCAAACTGACTGACTCAAAGTGGCCTGATTAACAATGTTGTGTTTAACAGAGGGTCTAAACTTATTATTTGCTTATCAAAAATTCAAGATACTGATATTCTGAAATGCGAGTTAGTCTGCTACGCGAGGTGGTATTCAATGGCTGCACTGCATTACAAATACTCTGTATTTAATACAATACCATACAAAACGTTGATACCAAATTTGTTATCAAAATTATACCCGGCTCAAATAAAAAATTAAAATTTTCAGATATAGTTGATCTTGTTTGTTCTTTTGAACGATTAATTTACCTTTCGTGTTCAGACGATAATCCGGGGAATCAATCTTTGTCAATCCGAAGTCAATTAATGTGGTGTTTATGGGATTCTTATCCTCCGTCTTAAGTACAACATTAGCAGCTGGAATTAATTAAATGCACTGATTATAGGATTTATGTGAC
This sequence comes from Atrina japonica, assembly GCA_030159075.1. Taxonomy (NCBI): domain Eukaryota; kingdom Metazoa; phylum Mollusca; class Bivalvia; order Pterioida; family Pinnidae; genus Atrina; species Atrina japonica. The sequence goes on along the minus strand of BROG01000696.1, from coordinate 149,033 downwards.
AGTTCAATAAAACTGCTCATAGTTTACTTAGTTTGACATGGTTTTTAACACTCCTACACTCCTGTTCATGTTTCCATTCTTAGAGAATGCTGTATGTGATTGTGGGATATTACTACTTAAATGTGAAAAATTTACGATGAGAAAGCCGAAATTGTCGCATTTGGTGAATATTTTTAAAAAGCAAGCTACAATTTCCATAACATTTTAAAAAGCAAGCTACAATTTCCATAACTCAAAACTTTCCTGAAATTTTGAATACGTTATCTTCCGTATTCTAATTGCATTGGGACAAAAAAATCGGAATGGAGGGATTATACTATATATTCACAATATACATGCAAAGTTCGTTAACAATGAGTAGAACAAAACTAAAAATCTAGGTATTTAGAATGAGTTAGAAGTTATGAAATAGTCAATCACACAATAGAAAAAGAAATCATGCATTTTTATTCTGTAAATGTGAAAGTACATTTCATGTCGCACTCACAGCATGTAATTGTGAGCATTGGTGTATAAATAAATGGATATGCCTTATCTATAACAACACCTACTGACCTATGTATTATTAGATATTTTTATATCAGTAATAATGCCATTATTAAGAACTTGTTTGTTGTCACTTAAAGTGTTGGCTAAAATTCAAAAACTACATATTCAACTGTTTTAGTAACAATAAAATTAACACTACTAGAATGTTCTATAATTGATAATTGATAATTGAGAAGTGTAATGAAGTTTCCAATACAATTATATTCATTGTATTTTGGGAGAACACTCGCTAATATGCAGGTTTTATAAGATACAAAACTATGCAATGCGCTTAAGAAATACTAAATTAAATTGAATTTAACATTGGTATTTTGAGTGACATTGGTCGCTAGTAGTAAAAGTCTAATTGTCCAATTCTGGTATTTCCCGGGATGTAACCTTCATTCTTTGCCATTATGGTTAAGATTTCTCACGCGGGATCAATTTACCCACATTAAAGAAAACATCTTAACCATAAGCAGTCACGTTTGTTTAACACTATAAACATATCGGTCGGATACATAAAATACGGGCTAAAGCAGTAAATGTCTAGATTAACTAAATAATTTGAATGTTGTATTTTGTACATAAAAGAATGAATGTGTGGAGTTCATGAAAAATGTAAGTAAAATGCTCGTTTATGCAGTAATGGAGAATTAAAGAACGATTACTCTTACCAGTGTAATTTTGACATATTACACAAAATTTACACTCGTTCAAGTCAAAAAAAGAGTCAACGAGACTTGCCGCGCCAGTTGATATGGATTTTATTATACATGGCGTGCAATGTAATTTTGAAGAGCGCAAATACTGAAACATGAAACGTAAACAATTTAAAACAAACAAAAATCAGCATGCAACATTCATCAAATTTGCAATCCACTAAACAAAACCTACTGGTTATAAATAGCAGTGTATTCCTGGAGCCATTATCCATTAACAAGCTGTAAACTTAACACGTACACCGCGAACATAACTAATACGTATCCTATCAGCTAAATGGCATTTGAAAAACATTTCGTTCATCTAATCACGAGTATTAACAGCACTTGGTAGTCTTATCAATTTGAATTTTAGTTAATCTTTTCTACAAATACTAAGTCTTTCGACATTATCTTTGTTTAGGGTCAGAATGCTATGTAAGCGACGAAAGGCTTACGTCATATTTCATTGATAGAAGTCCGTAAAGAAGCAAGAGTTTGTTGTAAACAACAGTAGTAAAAATTAATTAACTATCTGGCCTACATTAATATGAGAGTAGGAAAGTCTATATAATAAGAATATATATATATATATATATATATATATTATATATATATATATATATATATATATATATATATATATATATATATATATATATATATATATATATATATATATTGTATTCAAGTATACTGACACCTATATCGTATCATTCTTAAGCTAATCGAAATATAGATTAAAAGCCAAAATGTAAGAGAAAATTTGAAAGGTACGAAAACTGGATAAATAATTTTAACATCCAAAAACAGTTAAGACGAATAGCTGATTTGGAGTTATTCTAAAACTTATCAAAATATAGACCCTATATTGAAAGATGTAAAAACTTATTATGTTTGTCAATACGACAATTATCAATGCAATTATGAGCAATTGTCGCAATACCCCAAAATATTAGACTTTCTTTATCCAAAATCTTAAATATTAACATTAAAAGATATAAAAAGTAGAATTTGAAGACATTCTGACACTCGTTGAAAACTATAGCCAATTTTCAGAATATGCCAAAAATAAAATTTGTAACAGTCCAAATCACATGTATTTACTTTATAATTTAAATAGATGACATCAATGCTAAGCCCAACGTGGCATGCAAGCAAAAAAGCCATTTGTAAGCTAAATATCTAAAAAAAAAAAAAATGTAAACCTGGATACTTTGTGTCAATAAAATTTTAAAACAAATATATAAAAAATTATAATAAATTCTTATAACTGAAGTGTTCAAAGTGCATGAAAAAATCATCGAGGGGGTCGATATTCCTACATTTATCTTAAATCAATAGGAAACTTTTCTTTTGGGAAAAAGACACAGTCGCATACAAATACAAACACACACACACACACACACACACACACACACACACACACACACACACACATATATATATATATATATAATATATATATATATATATATATTATATATATATATATATATATATATATAACTAGTGAGACAAAATATGTAAAGTAACAAGGATTATATTAAAGTGCAACTTAACTCTCCATCATGCAGAAACTTGATACTTACCTTATTATATAGAAAAATCTTAGGCCTGGTAGATAAGGGTAATTTTAAAAAGAATGATAATTATAATTACTGTTTTGCTTGTCTGAAACACACACACACACACACACACACACACACACACACACACACACAGATATAAATATAACACAGTATATGTTATTCTTGTATTATCAATATATAAAATAAGGTAAAGTATCTTGGTCATTAAGCATGTCATTTGCTGTTTTGTAGGTATTCACTTCTCTTTATCCAATAGATTTCGATGTTGATAGCCATCACGATAATGTTGTCTTATTAAAGGGAAGTAATTCTATTTAGGCTATAAGTAATGTTACTCTGAACTTACTGAACATATTTGTTTTACATGATTGACATGCTAATATGTTCAGGTAACCTTTTTATGTTATTAAAAGGAAATATATAACTACAAGTTGCTATCTTTCAAAAAAGCAATACGTGGACAATAGGCATTTGTTTCAAACAGAAACTTAATAGATTCTAGGTTGAAAAAAAAATTTGTTTTAAAATATTTTTTTAATCATGACACATGCACAAAAATTATTACAAGTCTTATGTAAAAGCTGTAATGATATATAACTAGCTAGCTGTTGAACTGAATAGTTAATCTGCCTACATCCATAACTGTTACACTACCTAAACTACCTAAAATTGCACGTTTGCACATTGAAAGTATATTACATGATTATTAAAAGAAACAAAACTGAGGCAGAGGAACTAAAATGAGGTAAAACGATGTTACACTTCAATTTTAGCAAGGAACAAAGTACTTCCATGAAATGAATGAATACATATGCATGCGGGAGATACTAAGAAGAGAGCTCAAAGGAGATATATGTCTCGCCAGCGGCATATAATCAGTGATAAGTAACCACAACCTACTTTCCAGACACCAAGTCAGACCAGCTTTAGTACCCAAAAAGGCAAATTAATGTGCATGAGGATCATTTGTGTGAAGTATTGTTCCTTCTCACCCAATAGTTTAGTTCTGCCCCGGAAACGATTTTCAGTAACTTACCAAGTTTTTATAAAGTGGGACAGACAGACCGCAGAACTCCAAAAGGCAAATCTAGTTGTTTATATCCTGAGGATCATTTGTGTGAAGTATGTTTCCAAGTAACCCAGTAGTTTAGGAGTTCTGCTCTGGAAATGAAATGTTTACGACACTGCATCGGTATCAGTAATCCCTATGTCTCGCGTCTACTTCGGATTTTGTCCTTACATTGTCCGGATATATCCTGGCGTTTTTTACGTGCAATTATCAAGAAGATAGTATAATAAAATTTTGATTATATTCTATGAATTTTGGGATATAAACTAACCATGACCAAAAATTTGTATACATTGTTTTCAATTTTTAGTATCTTGATAGGCTTTTAAAATCGGCACACACCTCAGCTAGAAAACAATTTGTTTCGATGAAATTCTGGTCAATCTGCGATTGGCACGAAGCATAAATGCTAATTTATAAGAGCCTATCAAGATACTGAAGACAGAAATTGTATACAAATTGTTTGGTCAATTGTGTATCGTAGTTTATATCCTGGAGTTTAATAAAATCTCAATTATATTACGGGTATACTATTTTCCATTTAAATGCACTTAAAACAACGTCAGGAAATATTGGGACAATGTCAGGACAAAATCCAGTGTTTAGAATTTCCCGTATATGTGCAAGCTGACTTTTCCCCTTAGATATGTTGACTCTTGTACTACTCCTAAGACAGTTTTGTCATACGAACTGAAATATCATAATGAACGTTTGGATTGGCATGGCAAAGCTAATTTCTCTCTCTCTCTCTTTCTCTCTCTTTCTCTCTCTCTCTCTCTCTCTCATGATAGAATTTGAAACACTGATATATCTATATATGACGTATTGTCGATTCACTTTAGATGGCGGGGCGTAGTAAAATTTGGGCGGGGCGGAGTAAAATTTTGATTATCTTTCGGTTGATTTCGGACAAGACAAATTTCACAGGGAAAATCGGTTTAATGGCCGTAAGTATTATAACAAGTAGGAACCATTACTCTTGCGCGTGTAATTTTAATGTTTTACCTATTCGACTAGGTCAAGGAAGAGTTCACAAGACTCCGCCCTACCAGATTAGGTAGATTTTAGAATAAACATGTATATCTCATATATATTATCACCTTTGATGTCACCGTGGACGAATCCATTTTCGTGGAGTTCCTGCAGGCCAGTAAGGATCTGATACATTGCAATCATGATGGCTTTATCGTTCCATTCATTACACGCTTCATCAATCGTTCCTCCTTCAAAGAAAATAATATACACTTCTCAACTTCGTTTATTACAAGTACTATTTTAACATTTTGAACTAGAATCTTGAAGCATGGAAATATATGGTAGAACTCTTCAGTTTTAAGAAAGTATCCCGTAAAGACAGCAATTGGATCATATAATGATACATTTGATAAAATAGCTGTCAAAACGCAAAAACAGTATTGGTTTTGAGTCGGGTGATTCAGAGCACTAGCTGGGAATTCAATGGTAGTTGATACTCTGTGTATCACAAATAGCTATATCATAAAATCGTTCAATTCCATGGCACGCTCTTGTCATCTTAATGATTACAATACATGTATATACTTTTGAATTCTTGAAGACAAATTATTTTACTTTAAAAAGCGCAAACACATTTTAAACATTTTTCAATATGCTCACCCTTTGCTAACTCCATGAATATTTTGACATATCCATTTTCCGCTACAACCCCAAAAATATTGATAACTTGGGGGCAGATGCAAGCCATCAGAGTGGGCACAAGGATTTCGGTTTCTTTGAATTTTATTTGGGGAACCTGAAAAAAATGATATAGGGAAAACACATGTACAGGTATATTGTATTTATATATATTGCCAATTTTCAGTGAAACCAGTCCACTGGGTACTAAATTCATTCAAGAATACTGACTTTGCGGGGGTGATTACATATGACGTAATATCTCAACAGCTGTTTTGACATGAGAAGTAGTTCTTTTTTCTGATCGCAAATACTAAATGAAATTAAGATTTAATTTATTTTTTTTTTATATCATTATGAAAGAAACTAGTGATAGGACAATTTTGAATACTTATTCTCAGATTTATTTCGCGATTATTATTCGACCATTTACTAGTGGCGGGTTAAATGTGTCAGAAGAGAATTGCCCGAATGGCCCGTGTTTGAATGTGACGACTAATATTCGTTCATGACAACTAGAGGTAGCCATTTTACTGTACTTGACCATTTTGACCAATCGCTGAATCAGCTGGTAAATGCCGTATCGGTGATGTTTTCATAAGTATTTCAGTATACTGCATAGGCTAGCCCACTAGCAAATCCTTCGAATCAATTGAAACAAGACAAATGCAGATTATGTTGTGAAATAACAAACTTTTATTTGTCTGTTTAAAAGATAATTATGGACACCTTCGTTATGGAAAATCTGTGTGGGCCTTTAAAGTATAATAGGTCCATATGTTATGTTGGTCAATTCAGACTTCCGTATTTACTAGCTGATTATATATTTTATAATGCGATATGCTTGACAAAATTGCACTAGACCTAACTCTCATTCTTTCTGTTCAACTTACAAGCAACGCAACTACGAAGCGAATTTTTATTTCTGAGGCCTGTGCTTCTTTTCATAACATGACCTAGATCATGGACATGTACAGTACAAATGCAGGCCTAAAGGCCTGTAGTCTTGTGTTTTCGATTTCTTTCTGTGATTTTTGTTGTTTTGTGGTATTGAATGACTTTTAAGATTTAATAAAGATACGTTAGTTTGTTTGTTTATTGTTGTTTAACGTCCCACTCAAGAATATTTCACTCATATCAGACGTCACAAAATACCGGTGAAGGGCTTCAAATTTTGGCCTATGCTCGGCACATACGGCCATTGAGCAGTGAGAGTTCTTTAACGTACCGACACCTACTGTGACACGGGACCACGGTTTTTACTGTCTCATCCGACAAACAGGAAACCAACCTGCCGCCGGCTAGACTCAAACTTACGACCTCACGATCAAGAGTCGAGCGTGCTACCGACTGAGCCAGGCCGGCTCATAAAATACGATTGAATGCGTGTTATTTTATTTTTTATTGATTCATTCATATGTTCAGAGAAGACTTGTCCGACAAATACATGGCCATAGAAAGGATTTTTAAAATGTTCATGTATTCCTACGCCAAAAAGTAAGCGGTTAAACGCTTGGGTCACGCGACGACCGACTTGTGTTTTAGTTGTTCTATTCACTTGCAAAAAAGGAAGTAACAGTCGGTATGTAAATATTTATACATACATAGATACATTTAAACGTTATATATGTAGAATAAGAAAAAAAGGATCCAGACATCATAATTTGTTATGATTTTGAATGAGCAAACTGTTACAATGATTAACTATGAAAATTTTGTATAAATGTCCAAAGTAAAAGCATTTCAAAGTAATGAGAATTATCTGTTAATATCCTAGCATAATTTGTGTAAAACTTTCACAAACATTGAGTACATAAAGAAAATAAAGCCAGTTTATTTTGCTTACTACTTTCATAGCGACCTCTCGAATACTGGACGAATCATTTTCAGTTCTTGGTAATAACTGACATCGACAAGTTTGACCATATCCTCCCTGGCCTAATTTCTCCACGACTTTATAATCAACATCTTCTAGAAACTGGTTTTGGCATGTCATCCATGAGTTCATGTCCTATATTTATTATAACAAGTTGATAACTGTAAAATGACCGACATTTCCAAACTTATCATGATTTGTAGTTTCTAAAATTAAAATATATATTCACAGTTAAATATTTAACATACAACATTAAAAATAACATTATTCTATTGGAGTTAATCAGGTGTTTTCGTGCTCTTTATTGTTATTATTATTTAATTTAAACCACCATTGCTTTATTGTAAATTTAAAGAATCACATTGAATTGGATCTCAACTGATGAAGTATTATTGACAGAAACGATCGTCTTGATCATTGTTTTGTTCTCTATGGTAAAACTCTAAATTAAGTACAAATGTATAGTTAACAATATTTATTAAATGGTTTAATCATGTCTTATCATACCTTGTCCGATTGCACCACGATGGACTTGTTACTACTATCAATACGTTTTATTTGTTGCATATTTACAAACAGGTGGTGGTTGCCGATCCCTCTGGAAATTTTCTCATCAGAACGTATGTTCTGAAATTTGTCACGTCCGTGTATCTTTTCTCGTAAATCACTTTTCAGATCATCGTTTTCAGATTTTCCATCGGTGTCCACTTCCGTTGTTTGGTATCCTGGTTTGCAGTCATAAGTACTTTTTCCGATCTCATTTTCATTTCCGATTTCATCAACAGTGCCATTTCCAGTCTTGTTTGACATCTCTATATCTATTTCGCATACCTTTTCATATTTTTTGACTTCCACAGACTCGGAAATTTCATCTACCAAACCTCCAGTCACACCGATTGCAGCAGTATTATATTTATGGGTTGTGATTAAGTTGTTTTTCTTTAATGCATTATTCATATTTTCCAGATTGTCTTTTCTGGTCTCCTTCTTTATTCGATTGACGATTTCCTGGAGTTCTATTTCGTTTTCCTGTACCTCCTCAACTTCTCGAATTATGGTGACAACGTCTTGTGCACCAATATTTTCATTTTCTTCTCGGATTGTTTGTTTGTAATCTAGTTTTGTGTGATTTTGTGGTTCATTTGTTTGGAGAATTTCATTTTCAGAACTGGCATTTTTGTAATAACATGTATTGCCTTCATTCTCCGTCATACTAACGCCACTAGGAAGCATTCTATCGTGAACATCAATATTCCTTCCAAAGTTGTAAAAGAGGACATGATCTATTTCATCGGTAGGACGTTGTAATACGTATGATTGCTGATATTTACCGCCATTTTCCACTTCGATACTGTCGCGGACAAAACATATAGTGGGAGGATTTATGGGATTTTCTTCTCGATCCAGTTCATTAGGAAGATGGTCCGACAGGACTGTACAGCCATCTTCTTCTTCACACTTTTCTGATGTAACAATATCATCATCGGAAACATCTTGCTCTATTTGCTGATTATCTTTATTCAATTTCGATTCTTTCTCAAAGAGGAAAAGTATGCATATGTATAGGCACAGAATGATGAATGCGATTAAAAGTCCTGTCCCGTCTGTCGTATCGCTATTCGAGGCATTTACAGCCGTATCAATCATTTCAGTCGATTGTTGATTGTTATGGAGTTCTATATAGCTCTCATAATCAGTCAACCGACACAAATCTGTTACATCCTCACAATGGTTCTGAGTATCATAATCAACTGGAGAACCACCATGTTCGTGCAATTCGGCCGGCATACAATCGGAATTTGTAGTATCATCCACTGGGATTGGTACGAAATCATTGCTCTCCATTGTCCAATGTTCAATGTGGTAACGATGCGTTCGTATACTGCAATGCTACCTGGATAAAATGTTCAAATAGGCAATGCACTCTAAAACGTCCGTTTTTGCACTTTCATGTCAGTCTTGCTATTAATGGCTGTCCGTTATCTCTACCGATAACTTCCCTGTAAAACATAAAAGAAAGAAATAATGCAGCCATTTAATAATATATTTGTACAACTTTTCTATATTTTTCAAAACTAATTAGATACTTATCTGTTCGTTTGTAATTCCGTATATAAATGTCCAGTGAACAGAAAAAATACTAAAGACAAGTAATATCAAATATATATAGACAAAAATATTATAAACACAATGAAACATGATTCAAATGTTTGAATCATATTATCAAGCGGCATTAAAACGATGAGAGAGAGAGAGAGACAGACAGACAGAAAGAGAGAGAGAGGAGAGACTAGCAATATATACAGACATGCAGAGGTCAAAGACCAGAATTTTAAAAGAAAATAAGACGAAAATGCATGGTAAAATTGCTTTTCTAAATTCAAATTTGTAGTTTTACATGTTTTAAGCATACCTGCAATTGTACACTTGACAAGTAGATGTACACCTAATCAATGAAATCTGTTAAAGAATGACTGAAGTCACTTTTGGAGACGAATTTAGTATAAACTTAATCTCTACAATCTACAAAATTGCTTTTTGTTTTTCACATTTGTAACCAAAGGGATTACCAACCCTTATGAGGTGATTCCATGTATGAGTGTTTAAATTAGAGGGAAATTAGATGTGTTTATTTCAATTGTTTTCTACTTGTAATACTTGTACTTGATGTACAGTGACAGATATGACCTATACACAGGCAAAAAGATCTACAATAACAAATAAGAGCTAAAGTCAGAAAATGTTATATTCCTATATATTTTGTGAAAATAAGATTAGTCCCAGTGTGTTATGCATATACAAAAAGTAAGGTTAAATTAATCAACTGCGGTGAATAATTGCTAAACTGGGATAATCAAGCAATTTCCATAGAACATATAGGAATTTTAAAAGAAGTTTTATGCCTGTGTATATATTTTTGTTATTGTATATCAATCTAAGTAGTAAAAAGGAAAATAATATTTAATAAAAAACACAGTTAATGCACCATTACTATGATTACAAGGGTACGAAACGACATTATACCTGAATGTTTACTATGTGATCCACCATATATAGGTATTTATTGAGTCATATGTAAATCTGAACGTGTATATGTATATACACACATTGAAATTATCATATTACCAAAATAAATCTCATATAATTGCTGTATTGTATATATTCTGCTATGTGAATGTTGTAATATCTATGAAATTGCATATCGTTATACTGTATGTTAAATGACATATACAATAGACTAAATTGAAACTGAAACGTTTTATATAATTAATATATTATTGTTAGATATTAAAGTCCTTAAACTATCCTGTGCATTTTATACGTGGATACAATTTTCAAATAATTCAGATAACAATAAATGATGTTTTAGTTTACAAAGGTATCAAATTATTATAAATTAAGGCCTAAAAATAATTCTGTTGATAGTCACCCTGTAATTCGTTTTGAAATATGGAAGCAAAAAAAAGGAAACAGTGGTTTTGATATCTAAAGTTTGGTTTGTTAATTTTGTTCTACGGTTTTTTTGTTCCATTCCACTGTCAAATTTTATTAGTCTAATGAGGGCATTTAACTATTCATATGTAATTTCATTATGCAATACATTGATATTTTTATATAAAGAGAAATATAGATGAAACACTGTTAAAATTCTTTAAACATGGATTAAATTTGAAATCAATCATGTGCTTTATTACAGAAGATGGTCAGATTTACTTGATGTTTTGTGTGGAAGCTGAAAAATTGCCTCAGGTCTTTTAAATTCCAAATTTTTTGACCTCCATACATGTACATTCCTCTTTCAAGAGTTCTGTTTGATGAAAATCAATTCACTGGGAATATAATCAGTCTGTCAATATAGTGCATTTGAGATATAAACAGGTTATAATTTAATGTCTGGAACCTATGTAATGAATTCTCTTGGCTTGTAGAACAGAAAATGTTCTAGGTAGCATACCCTGCACCATAAGAGACCTGCACTTTTGTGTCTAGAATCTAAAAATTACCTAAATAATTGTTGAATACTTCTTTGGTATCCAGGTTCAATACTCCCAAACCTCCTATTGTCCGATTCATATAAGACAGCGAGGCGGAGTAACCTTTTTATTATCATACGGATGATTCTACTCACTTTTCGTTTATGACAAGCTGCACGAGAAAAACGTTTTATTCTTCACTGGATACCCTTTTATGTATAGTGACAAGTAGGAACGATTACTCTTGATAGTGTTATAAAATTTGAACTCGTCCAGGTCAATTAAGGGTTCGTAGGACTCCAGCTCACCATGTTATACGGATTGTACTACAGCTGCCACTTAATTTCAATTCACTTTGGAGGTGTTTTAATCTATACATGTATACCAATATACCATTTGAAAGGACAAACCTATCCTAATTTAGCATTTGTAAGCTGCTATAGAAATACTTCTTGGGACTTGTAGAGTTAAAAAGGAATATGGGGTAGCATATCCAAGATTACCCCAGACCCACTAGTATAAATTTGTCTTTTGTAAAATTCCAGCACACACCTGAGCCCCATCGCATTCAGCTTATGTTTGCTGAATTTCTTTTCATTTTCGGAGTTAATCAGTATTTCAATAAATATGTTTGAAGGATAAAGAGGTAATAATTTCGTGTCTTGAAGCAAAAAATATTTTTAAAAAATCTCAGATAAGAAAGTATTTTTAGAATGCCCAGGATATAGATAGAAATCTGATAAAAAATGGACAAACACGGACCTCTTGAAACCAAGAGGTGGGATCGGGTGTCATGGAGGAGTAAGCATCCCTTGTCGAACGGTCACACCCGCCATGAGTCCACAGTCAAGTCTAAATAGCTTGTCATTTCTTGTAGGATTTTAAAACTTTCAGGTGAGCATACCCTGGACCTCTTGGCATTTACCTCTTATCTAGATTATGTTTGTTTAAACAACCTTCATTGGAGATGGATGTTAGTGTGATATATTAGTTCATTTGAATGCATATGTGGGCTCATGACAGATGTGACCAGTCAACAGGGGATGTTTACTCCTCCCATCTCTGTATTTTCAAAGGTCCGTGTTTGTCCAATATTCAACTGATTTGTATGTTGTCTACAGAACCTTCTTACGATTAATACTTTGGTATATCTGTGATTTTCAAATTGGTAAACATGTGTAGTTTCATGTCATATGGAAATATGTGCAGTGAGTAATGTACATGTATTCTATAACAGTTTTTAAATTAATCTGTTTCATTTTATCTTAACAGGATCAACGCCACGTCCACTGTATTTAAAAAAACTACATATAATGCATATCCGTCACTGCATTAGAAAGAACATATGTGATATACTTGCACTTAATATGTGCTAATAATAATAAACTTATTGTCCAAAGCAGTTTTTTTACAATCATAGTAAACTATTTCATAGTGGGTAGCAAAACAAAAAACAAAATCCAGGTCAGGATAGAGTAAAAAATAAAACAGTCGAGGCTGTAATTTACACCGAAAAAAAATTCCAGGATAAAATTTTGTTCCTAGTCCCCCTCCCAAATCAAATTGGTGCTCCCCAACCTCAATTGGATTAAATGTACCTGCTTTCAGTTTCGTTTTTGAATAGAAAGAAACAGAAATCATTTAATATTCTTCAATAAAAAGAGAAGATTGTAATATACATTTAAAGTTACATAACAATTTTGCTGGTCAACAAGCAATATATAAAATAGGAAACTCCTTAAAAAGATAAATAAAATTCTTATGACGAACAAACTATGCACTTCATATAAAATTGTGACTCTGGTATTTCCAGAAATTTAAAAATAGAACAAATTGACCGCTGACAAAGTTTATCAACAAAAGTAAAAAAGCCAAGTTTCTTGTTAATATTTGGATTTCGAAATTGATAAGTAATATTTAAGAACCAATGACGTTAGGCCTTTGCGTTATTCATATAATAAATTGATACATTATTGATTACGAATGACAAGCTATTCTAAATATATAAGCATTACAAAAAATGTGCAACTTTGTACTTAAATTGTTACTAAATACATGTACATAAGTAAAAACAATCAATACATAATTCTACAATAGATCCAGTTATAAATGTTACATGTCAATTAAATCGTAACAAACCTTATTTAATTCGATGTTTATTGGAAAACTGTATAGATATACATATCTCGTATAATATCGTGAGTACGAGATTAAATAGTACGGATGTACTAAAAACCCGAGTATTGTCCTGAAATCCTGGTGGGGTTTTATGTGCATTTAACAGGAAAATTGTATATTTAAGTTGTGATTTTAAGAAGGAGCAGAATGTAAACTACACACATAAGTAATAATTTATATACATTTTTTGTTTTTAGTATCTTGATAGGCTTTTAAAATCACAGATTGACCTGAACGCTGGCCAGAAATGTCCTTACGGGGTTTTATTTGCATTAAATCAAATTAAATTAAAGCCATTAAATTGTATACTATATATATTATAGTATCTCGATTGACTTTTTTAATCGGCATGCTTCGGTGCAGGTCAGATTGATTAGCAAAAATTGACAAGAAAGAATCAATTACATTGGCATTTATTTAAAAGTTACTGTTTTTAAATTCATATGTATCGGCCGAAGCTCTTGTCGTGAATATAGCGTTGGACTTCACGGCCTAAAATCACTTCCAAGTTGACGAAAAGATCAGATAAGATAACTTTATTAGCACTAACACATTGATTAGCGCACTCGCTTTTCACCAATGCGACCCGGGTTCGATCCTCGGATTGGGCAGGGAAGTATGTGAAATGGTTACCAACCCGGATATGCTCCTGTCCTTTGGACTGAGACAGTAAAAACCGAGGTCCCGTGTCACAGTGAGTGTCGGCACGTTAAAGAACCCTCACTGCTCAATGGCCATAAGTGTCGAGCATAGGCCAAAATTTGAAGTCCTTCACCGGCATTGGTGACGTCTCCATATGAGTGAAAGATTCTTGAGTGGGACGTTAAACAACAATTAACAAACAAACAAACACTAACACATTGACAATAAATGGTTTTGGCGACAAATTAAAAAAAGTACTGTAAAATATGTACAGTGAAGGACTGACAGTGGGTGAAACAAGTATGAGATAAATCATGTGCCTTTATGCCTAATGATTGTGTACAGCTCTCATGAAGTACAAGTTTTGTGGGTAAACACACCTAATGCTCTTTTAAGTCTTCATCTTGAAGACCGAATAGGTCCAGTTCATACTTTATAGCTATTATATCTCTTTAGGAAACGATATAATTTTGTCAGAGTAGGTTGCGAAGTAAATAAATATAAGATATCTTTTTAGCCCCTCTTACAATACATGTATATATATACAAATATCAAATACTGAAGTATAAATCTTAAGGAGGTCCAGGATATATATACAAATCTGATAAAAACTTGAAATTAGAGGTGGGATCAGGTGTCACTGTTGTGTATGCATCTGACCTACAATGGAAATTCAACAGAGTAGGTTATATACACACTTTGCCAAATAATGAAGTAATAAGTATGACATAATGTTATTCTAAAGGATACAGTATGGTTATTTCAAATAATTACATTGTAAATGAGAACAGGCACTATAATACTATTGTCACATAATTCTCCTTGCTTCCTGGGCTATCAAACGTTTAAAACGGTTTACATTCTTTGTTGGCTAGTGTATATACTAAATGTAAAATTTACTACTATTAAACTTGACATAATTAGTAATTGAGTATTTTATTGAAAATCTAAGATTCAACTTAAATATTGGATTGTTTCACTATCTTTGACCGAAATCTCAGTGTTCGATTTTATCTTGACTTTTTCATGAAAAACATGGTTATGAATATATATGGCAATAAACACACGTGACCTATCCAACAAAGAGATCACCCAATGTTAGCGTCTTTTGGCGATCATTTCTCAAAGAATTTTGAATCTCGACATAACCATGTCCTGTCTTCGTGACAACCAAGAGGCGATGCATATATAAAACCTCAGCTACCAAAGTATAAATCTTCAGGATGTCCAAGATACATATTTAAATCTGTTGAATATTGAACAAACAAGGACCTCTGGAAATCCTGAGATAGGATCAGGTGCCATGTCGGAATAAGCATCCCCTGCTGTTCAATTCAAAATGAAATAAATATTACAATTTAAATTTACGATGGGAAAGCTGAAATCATCGCCTTGTTAATTTCCCGTCTGTGTCTATGCCAGGTAGTAAGTAAAATGTCCAAGTAGGAAGCGTGTGTGCTTGATTCTGTTGTGTTTTTAATTTCTTTGGTATATATCGCATTGATATATATATATGAAAATTGTCATCATTAATTGACAAAACGTCGTCGATATATCGAATCAAATGTCAAATTGAAGGTCATCGAGCTTTTTCTTCTTTTATTCTGAAGCTTCTTATGAATAAAGTAAAAGGTAAGCCAATAAAGGGACATAATTTTGGTTCCCATGGAAAGGCTGACAGTTTGCTGAAAGACCTGGCCTCCAAAAATATTGTCTATTAGAAATTCCAACATCTTTTCATATTAATTTCAGTATATATATATGAAGAGTTAGAGAAGTGTTAAACGAAATAAATATAATGATAAGCAATGACTTGAAATAAATTTTCGAGTACCACCTTGAATGTTAAAACAGTTGCCGATATTTCCAAAAAGTCGCTCTTTTAATTTTTCATACTGAACACTTGTGTAAAGAGTAGAGAAATTGTTTGTTTTGATACTATGAATTTCAGAAAATTTCGAGTTTTCAAATTTTCTAAAAGCTGTTCAGAATTTTTAGGTTTCCACATCTGAATTACACCGCCTCTGGAATAATTAGCAAATGTATAGTATTGCTGAAGTTTCTCCTTAATGGCCGTCAGTATATTGGTAAGGAGACAAGATACAGGTTTTATGGAACATATGCTTAACCCTGCTATGTACCTCGGCTTATATATTTGTTTGTTTGTTTGCTTTTTTAAAGTTTATATAAACATGTAGCTCAAAATCATTACCCGTTGTAGGTACATAAAACGAGCGTAATATTGACACATGATAATGATTTTGAAGAATTTCGTCCTTCGAAAGTGGACTATATGTGTATGTTGAATTACCGGAATTCGTATTAAATCCTTGTTTTTCTATTAAACAATCATATAGTAATGTGTCTTACAAATAAAAACTATATCATTTGAGGCTTAAACGATTCAACAACCACTATCGAACAAGTGACTCAACACTATAACGACCGTGAAATATACGAAATGTTGATATTGGACGCAATTCCTTATATCCTAGCTTATGATAACAATCTATCAGTTAGTAGTTTGTCCGTTTATATGAAACGTCCACGACTTAAACTAGGCATATCAGGTCATCTGTGAGATAAATACACTACATGCAAGCGAAATGGGGACATTACTACTTAAATATGGAAAGTTGACGTTAGGAAAGCCAAAATACGTTTATAGCTTTGTTGTTTAACTTATTTTTAAGAAGTTTATGCACTTGGTTCTATGGTTTCTTTAATTTCTAATTCGTTTAAGGTATATTGCATTCACATGCTTATGGACACTGTCACTGTTAATGGACGCGTCGTTGATATATCTAAGTGTCAAAATAAGGGCCAGAGCTACCTTTTACTAGATCTTTCTTGATTCAAAAAGTCGGAAGTCTGCTCCATACGAATAAAGGACCAAGGAACAGTGATCATTACAAGACTAATGAATATATTTATTATATTATTATGATCTCTAGTTAATATATGAATGTAGATTAAATGCAACCATGTCTTCTGATTAAACTCTATGGACCCCATGTTTCTCTACGTTTGGATCAACATTATTTTCTGAGTATTTAAATTTGATATTTGTATCTACAAATGCATGCATCTTTACATTTTGTGACAGTAAAACCTATACATTTGGTGAGTACATTTGTGTCATATATTTACAGATAAACTGACCAGCTACTTGACATTGAAGTACAATACCTAAAGTAAAATATTTATATTTCAGCATTCCTGATTACTTATAGACTTGCAGCAAATATTTGCAGGAAGTCATTTTTTTCTGAAAGGGAGTGGTTCTAAAATATGTTCGACAATTCAGAGTTAATGTCTTGAAATTTATTATCAAAAAAACTTTATAAAAAGATAAATTTTCCTGTAGCCTGGTTACCATAGAGGAAGATGATGGATGAACGTTTAAAGCACCTTGTAGATTTTATATATTTTTTGTTTATTCATATTCTGTGGAAAATTTGCATGTGCAATGTATGTTAAAATGTAGAACACAATGCCATAAATTGATAGAAAATCAGAATATTGATTCATTGTTAAGGAAAAAATAATTTTTACTTATGTTAGAATACTGGGATTCTAAGAATAATACAATTTCAAATGTATTCTAACATTGAATGGAAAAATTCATATAGAACAAGGGCTTACTGTAACAGAGTACTGTTACATGATGTCCCCCAAACGGTGAAATAAGTTGTGTTGATATCAACCAGCATTTATTTACATACCAATCTGCAATTGTTCTTTTCAAGTTATTAGGAATAAAGGTCATAAGGCTGAAATCGAAATCAATGATACCAGTTAATTTCAAATTTCATCAAAATCGGACAATGTTGACATTTTGACCAAGCAGGGGTCCTGGTTTGCCATAGATGGCAACAAAACCAAAACCATTGAAATTGCAATCCCTTGATACCTATAAATTCATTAAAATCTGACAGTGTTGAAATTTTTACCAATCAGAAGTCTTAGTTGGCAATAGACAGCAACGAAAGACATATCATTGAAATCGCAATCCCTTGATACTCACTAATTCCAAATTTCACCAAAATCTGACAATGTTGAAATCTTAACCAATCAGAAGCCTCGGTTTGCCATAAACAACAACAAAATCCACACCATACTCTCGATACCAATAAATGCTAAATCTCATTAAAATCGGAAAATATTTAAATTTCGATCAATCAGAAGCCTCGGCTTGCCATATACGGCCACGAAATCCATATCATTTAAATCGCAATCCCTAAATACCTCTGAATTCCAAATTTCATCAAAAGCTGACAATGTTGATATTTCGACCAATCAGAAGCCTCGGTTTGACAAAGACACCATCTTTTATGACGTCGAAATTACATTGTGCACATCTGCACACCCAAATCTATAATCATATGACTTTTCATTACAGTTCGTCCACTTGTTTCAGAGAAAATATGCGGACAAGTTTCGACTCAGAAGCCACGGCTTGCCACAGACGCCATTTTTATGACGTCACATATGTAGTGCACATATGCACACCTACCATTATATGAAGTTTTTTAAGAATCCAAGAAGAAGAAGAAGAGGAGGAAGAGGAAGAAAAAGAAGAAGAAACAGAGAAAACACGTCTACTAAACTTCGTTTGGAGGACATAATAAATGGTTTCAAAATAGCTTATTTTTTGCTCATTATTTTCCTGAATTCTTCTCTTATATTACAGAAATGAAGGCTATGTAGATGCTTGTTTTTGCTGCCTTGCAATGAAATATATAGATATATACCTAAATTTATGAATTTATTGATTCTTAATAATATAAGGCAAATATAGTGTTGAATTTGTTATTCATGGAAAAAGGTAACAGAAGTTAATATAAATTCATTGTAGATCTATGTAAACATTCAAGATGAGAATACTTAATTATGTTCCATAATATGAAAGTAAAATATAAATTCCTATCTTTCATGTTAATGCTTAAAATTGACACATCACTCAATGACAATGCTTTGCCAAAGACCTCATTTTGCATCTCCATTGCCTAAATTTAGTGATGTCAAGAACACATGCATTACTAAAACCTTGTCTTGTTTCATTTGTATATTTCATTCTTGCTTACAGAGAACATTATTTAAGGTATTAATAAATAAAACAGGCATGAAAAATCAGAATGCAGGCAAAAAAATTGAAATGGTTTTAAATGTAACGCTTGTTAATAATAACGGACGTGATAAATTTTTACTTTTACTTCAAATAAAGCGACATTTTTTTTGTAATTTCAAACGAAAATGCATAATTTTTATAAGGCCCCATTTGATTATTAGAACGTGTATTTAAAACATGACAAGTATGCGGAATGTGGGTAACGTATGTTAATCTTTTAAAAGGGACATCATGAATATCTTTAATTAAACGATCCTGTTGTAAATTAAGGAACATTAAACAAGATGACTATTGCAGGATAAATATCGTTTGTTAACTATAATTTCGACATCATTTTCAGGTGTCTTTCGCAACAAAAATATTTATATCCGACTTTTTATAGAGTTGATACTATCGGCAACGCGCGTTAATGACGTTTTAGCGACAAAATATATCGATGAAAAATAACAAAACAATTTTACAATAGAGCAAAACTCAACGTTAATGTTTATTTATACTACATTACGTGAACATACAATAAATGTAACTTAAAAATTTGTATATTTCCCATTTGAATAGGATACATTTAGGAATGACATAGTGGTAGCGACAAGATATTTTAATGTGCAACAGGAAAATTGTTTGCTTAAAAATATTACTTTCACCTGAAAGACCACTTCAAAAATGCATAGGCATATATATATGACCCTATTTTGTTGACTAAAAAACTAAAAATTGATGTCGTATCAATAAATATTAGAAATAGGTTAGATGTTTTAAAGGAGACACAGAATTTCTGTAATTGTTGAAAAAAAAAATGAGAATGACAAGCAGAATGTCGCCCTACACTTTTGAGTTCAGAAGAATTGGCTAGCTAAATGTTTCAACATTTTAAAAGGTAGCATGGATTGACTACATGTTCCCTTACCTTACATTTACTCCTCCCTCTTCCCTGGATGGACGAGAGGGAAATAAGCTATACAAAAGTTCCCCTTCCATAAGTAGAAGAAGACGGATTGGCTACTAAATATTTCCAATGGGAAAATTTTCACTAATGAGGAAAACAATTGGCTAGCCAATTTTAATCCCAGGGGAACTTTAAGAGGGGAATGAATCGACTGTTACATTAGTAAGATAAGTGCCCTCCGTTTTCAAAAAAACACTTACTACTGGATCTCAGGATGTGCATGTCAATTCTAGAAAGCCATATTGGATTACAAAAGGAATTGATGACAACTGGAACTAATCACTTATCATGGTGGAGAAACACATACACCATAGTTATCAACCAGTCTATGATGCCATTGCAAGCCTCCATGATGTGCAACGTGTACTCATTTCTTCTTTCTCCTTATTACCACTCTTTTGTCTTCAATGATTGGCGAGAATCATCATGACATAAAAAATGTGGAAAACATAACAATAAAATTATGTATGCTCAAGATACGTTTTTTTAAAAACATTCAATTGGTTTGCAAAGAAAATCATTTACCAGACACTGTCATTCATATTACACTAATCTGTATGGACAGATTATTCTATTCAGTTTAGGCGGTACTAGTACATAAAAATATTTGTCCTTGTTTTATAGAGCAAAATCAAAATCCATACAGTACTTTGAGCTCTGTAACAACTGAAGTATATTTATGATTTCCGCACAGAAAGTGATGCATGATCGATATCACATCATGTTTTAAAGTATTGGACAAAAAGATAACGATTACAATCTCCATCAATGTCTTAGAAATAGGACAGCATTTTGGGTACATGTTTTTGGATGAGTGAATAGATAGCATGTACTAATCACAACATCAACATATTCAAGCTATATTTTGATGAATGGATGAATTATTTTTTCACCTGTTTGTCCATATCAAACCACCTTATTATTAAAGAATAAGCTTGCACATCTTAATTTGGATACAATTTTTCAAACAAAGCGATTAACTTATCAACCCTGAAAAACAATGGAATCTTCTATAAAACAATGAGTAATACCAGTCCAAATGTGTTTTAGAGGTGAGTGAGTAAATCATTTTTGCCTTCCTTAGTTAGCAAATATATTTTGTGATAAAAAATGGAATAGATGAAAAGTTATGCATGATCTCTTTAGAAAATTATACACGCTACGATAAAACACCAACTATAACAAAATATAGATCTTCTGTACAAAAATATAGCAATCAAACAAAAATATAACATCTTTTAAACAAAAATATGATAATAACAAGAGGGTCTCAATCGCTCACCTGAGAACCATCTACAAATGTGGAATGAAAACCAAGAAGAATATGTACATGTAGGCTGATCTGGCAGTTTCCTCAAAATTCCTTCAGTAGTTTTGAAACAAAAGGTCTTTTTTGTAGTCTTAAAAAGTTCATAAAATTTTTTAGAAATTAAAGTTCTGCAAAATTCTTGCATAAAAAATTTCTTCAACTCATTACAAGTAAAACACTTTAAATGAAAGCATCAAAGTGAATGCAAGGGGAGATAATTGAGGAAATCATGCAAAAATGAATGAAAATGACAAAATCTTAAAAGACCTCAAAAACACATCAAAAATTAATATTCCAATTTCTATGAAAAATACAAACTTTAATCATACATCCATCTAGATCACACAGAAACAATCCGTTTTTCAATTCATGTAATGGTTCTGGAGAAGAAAATTTTTAAAGAGAGTGCCTTTTTGGACTTATTCTGCCCCACCCTGGATCCAGCCCTAGGCCAATCTGACTGAAAACTACAAACTTGGTACAGGACCTTGAGCACTTGCTTCCTGTCAAGTTTCGTCAAAATCCCTTCAGTGGTTTCAGAGAAGAAGTCGAAAATACGAAAAGTTTACTGAAGGACGCCGGATGACGGATGGGGAGTGATCACAATAGCTCACTTGAGCCTTTGGCTCAGGTGAGCTAAAAATATATCATCTTCCACACAAAACCATATCAATCAAACAAAAATACAATATCATGTATATAAAAAAAAATGAATCATTATATATATACCAATTCTATAAAACATTAAAAACATAGTGCAATATAATATTTCTCTCAAATACCTCTCGACTTTTATGGAACTAAAACAAAATCTGAATGCATATCTACAAGGATATACCTTACAAAATAGCTTATTTGTTTTTAAGAATATTTTGCCAATCAAAAATCAAAAATCAAATTCTGTACAGGGATGTACTGAAATCTTTTTAGAAGACATTTTAGGTTATATCTAGATAAAAATATAGAGGCACGAATTAGCCGATGAAATATTTGTATCACGCCAATATACCAAACAATAGATCCAACAGACCTTAACAATCACTTTTATAATGAGTATAGCTGAAGTGTGAATATAAATTACGTGATGAGTTGGTGGCCATGACATTTGTAATGAGGCACCGTAATATAGCAGTATATGTAACTGTAGTTTTATTAACCAATGAAATTTAATGTTACAATATTTGACTATAACAATGTGAAAATGATATTTAAATTTACAGTTCAACATACATATATTGAAATCTAAAGGGATAATTTTTTTTTATTTAAATAAACAGGGGTTTCAAAATAGCTGGGTTGTAATAGTAATAAAGATATTGTGCCAAGGAAAACAAAATCATTTCAAATACAGCAGATTTTAATACAACATATTTAAATATAATTGAGTTCCACTGTATTTTGTATATAACTCCTGATCAGAACGAATTTCTAATTTTTATCCATTGTTTCTAAAAAATAATTTTCCTGTTTATTTAGGTGCTCCTGAATTAATAGACCTTTGACTCCATTACCTATCACAATAATCCTTATATTATTAGTTATATAGTGTTTTACAATGGTGAAACAGAAATATATTGGGTCAATGAAAAAAGCTGTATTGGGCGAGGATAAGCAAAGTCTAATACAACTTCTTTTCATGGACCCAATATATTTCCGTATCACCCTTGTTAAACACTATATAATTAATTTATCCTACCAATGGCCTGCCTTTTTGTTAATTCTGAAACTATTTTTTGAATGAGGCTCTGTTCTAACCTTAGATTTTTCTTCTTCGATGCATGAAACAAGCCTGCCCACCATGTTTGTTTACATTTCTTGTCTGCTAAAAGTGATAACAAGGGTGATATCAAAACTAATATCAGGTGGATATGTAACTTGATATAAGAATATATTGTATCCCTGGTATTTTGGCAGAGGTGGGATAAAATTCCTAACAACTCATCTAACTAAGTGCAAATATTCAACCAGTTTTGAATTAATAATCCATTTCGATAATGCCAGAATTATAAAGAGTTTTCTTTTCAGTCATAAACTTTGTTGCTGCTGACTAAAACAACAATAATTAGCTCTTAAAAAAACAAAAAACAGAAAAATCTTACTCTTTACTAAGACACAGTGTACCTGTGACTTTGACCTATGACATGATTTCTTAAAAATGATGTCACAATGATCCTCATATAATGCCTACCAATCTTCTACAATAACAAAAAAATCTAACATGTTTCGAGCAAATATATGATTCAAAGCACCCTACAGGTGAGTGAGTGACGCGTTTATCACATGTGTCAATATATTTGTTCACTAACAATTTTTGTAGATACTGACTGAACAATGATGTAAGAAAACTGATTATTTGTTTTGTGAGAAGAAGATTTTTAAAGATTACTCAGGTTTTGCTCTTTTTAGAATCGATTTACTACAGAATAATGAAGTTGGTCATCATATTAGGAATGTTACTTAACAGGTAAAATGAAAAACAATTGTCCTAATATACAATATACAATATATAATATACAATATAAAATATACAATATGCAATATACAATATATATATAATATGTAATATACAATATACAAACAAGACATGCAATAAGAGATATAATTATCAGCACTTAAAACATTTTATCAATATCTTTAACATGTTTAAAGTAAATCAATAAAAATATAATTGAAATTATAAGAATATATGTCCCTAAAATTGTACTCATGAATACTTTATGATTATATATACATGTACAACATACGCTTGTAGGATATTTCTATAAGTATCAGGTTTTCATTGTCATGCAATGTATATGTAGACTTGCTTTATGTTTTTTATCATATACATGTAGTTATTACTTACTGAATATTGTGTTAAGAAGTATGAGTCTGATGCAGACACTAACAACATGGACAATAAATAGTTCTCGCCCTGTTGGCCTACTACAGTGTTAAAGCCAAATTCCAGGGAGTTATGTTCATAAATAAACTTTTCTGTACTCACTTAATGTGTATTCGCATGAACTTTCGTTGTTTTTTCAAAGTCCTATTCCAGCTAATTAATTAATTAATCATGGGAAACACCCGACACATCGATCTATTCATAAACACTTAAAATAATCTGATAGTGATGTGAAATAAAAAATGAGGTTGCGAAAAAACCAAAACAAACTCTTCACGTGGCCAGTTCCAACAGCAACTTGTCAGTAACTAAAAAGTATCTTTATTCACTAAACTATGCAATTCTTACATAAAATAAGCTAAAAATGCTATAGGCCTACAGGCTATCAGAATCAAGTGTTTCAATGCAATTAAATGAATGTTGTAGCAAAACTTAATAGTGATCAAGTACGAAGGTTGCCAATTTCTCATCAGATTTCAAATTCAGCTCTGACCTTAGAGTTCTACATCTGTTGTGTTCTGTCCAAAATTTAAATCATTTTATGCTCCTTCATATTCTGCTGTTTCCTTTACTTTTTCTCTGTGTGACTTAAGGTTTTTCTCACAACAATTCTAGGTGTTTTTGTTTTGCATGCTATATTGCTTCTGAATTGAGGGTCACATGTATACTTCACCATATAAGTCAATAGGTGTGGCCTCCTCAATCTGTCTGGAAAATGTGTATGTAACATTTTCTGAGTTATTTAAACAGTTTGTCTATAAACTTGGTACTATGTGTATCACAGATATGCTATTGTTAACTTTCCATCAATTCTCTTTGAAGACCTTAGCTGAATTTTCCTCCTCTGAATGCTCCCTCTTCCGATGACTTTTAATGTTTACTTCCCGGCCTTTGTTTTCCTCTTCTACTTCTGCTCCAAAGTCTGAAAACAAACAAAGCCATGAATTGCATCAGAATCTAGGTAGGGTATAATGTTTTACACTTAAACAATCTCAATGCATCGTAAATCTAGTCAGAATTAACATTCTCAGCATCCATTATCAACATCATCAATATCTATATGTATACCATGTACATGAATCATATTAAAACAATATTAGTTCTTATCATATGCAGAATGCTATAAAACAAATATGTATCTGTCTGTCTATCCAGACACTGTCTGAATGGCTAATGTCTATACATCCATTTATCTATCTATCCATTTCTGTTATCATTCCTTTATTTATCTACGTCTGTCAATCAATCAATCATTTTTAGTTATCTTCATCCTTTTACAACATAAAACATTATTATATGTAACCAGATACTTCCAGTCCTTAAACTTTTTCTTTCCCCCTTTGTTCCTGTATTTTCCATCTTCACTTAACCTTTGCATTGTTAATTTTTTTTTTTTACTTTCGATAGTTTAAAATTGTATATACATGAATTGTATGGCAGTCATATCATCATGTGGTTTTTCTAGTTAATATATATTGTATTATCTGACCAAAGTCAAGTAAGTTGCCATAACTTGTTTTTTAAGTTAACATATATCTAGTAAGTTGCCATAACTTGTTTTCTACTTAATATATATATCTAGTAAGTTGCCAGAAATTGTGCCTTATTCTTTTGATAATTGATAAAGAAATGTTTAAATCAAATTACAAAACATTATATTCACCCTTCCAAATTTGCATATAAAGCTACAATTTGCTCTCACATATAAATGTGAAAAAAGGGAGAAAAACTCTATGTTAACAGAATACTTCTATTTATCGATTTGTCAGAAAAATTCAACTTTATCCTATTTATTTGTTATGCTTATCCTCAGATTTGATATCCATCACCAAAATTACCTTAAAAAATACCTTTAATATACCAAAATTATCATAATTAGTTACAAAACGCTGACATTCTTACTTGTACTTATTGTTAATTACTGATTAATTTATAATTAGTTATAATTACCCATGCCCTCTTCATCAATTGATTCATGATGTTTGATGTTGTGCATCTGATGTAGCATCAATTTTCGGCGACTTTTTGCGTTTTGTAGGTCTGACAATTGATTTTCCTCAGGTTCATCGAAACTAGATTCTATGGAGCTAGAGGCAGATGACTTAAAACGGGCTCTTGCTTCCTTTGCAGAATCCTCAAGTTCCTCTAAGAAACTTTGCAGTGACGAGCCTCGTGAGCCTTTGTGTTTATATCGGGATCGTTTTATGAAGACATCTGAGTCAGAAGCATTTGAGTCTACTGAGGTTTGAGAAGAAATGGAGAGTGAACTTGTTTTTCGTTGTATTGTGTTCATCTTGACTTGATCTGTTGAATGTAAAAGTTCATAATTGATATGTGGTAAAAAATTACTATCTTAGATATCAAAAATGAAAAACAAAAACTCATTTTTATTATCTCTTGAAAGTTTTATGATGAACCAAAGATGGGTCAGATGCAAGCAACAATATTACCTTAACTTTCAAACTTGACAACAAAATTTTTAGTCGGATCAGCTGCAGAATGATCCCCATTATCGCCAAATACTCACTGTAGAATCACCCACATTATCACCACTCACTGTAGAATCACCCACGTTATCACCAAACACTGTAGAATGATCCACATTATTGCCACTCACTCACTGTAGGATCACCCATATTATCACCAAATACTCACTGTAGAATCACCCACATTATCACCAAACACTCACTGTAGAATAACCCACATTATCACCAAACACTCACTGTAGAATGATCCACATTGTCACCAAATACTCACTGTAGAATCACCCACTTTATTGCCAAACACCCACTGTAGAATCACCCACGTTATCACCAAACACTCACTGCAGAATGATTCACATTGTCACCAAACACTTACTGTAGAATCACCCACATTATCACCAAACACTGTAGAATCATCCAAATTGTCATCAAATGCTAATTGTAGAATGATCCACACTGTCACCACTCACTGCAGATTCATCATCTTTGCCACCAAACACTCTCACTGTAGAATCACCCACATTATCACCAAACACTGTAGAATCATCCAAATTGTCATCAAACACTAATTGTTGAATGATCCACACTGTCACCACTCACTGCAGATTCATCATTTTTGCCACCAAACACTATCACTGTAGAATCATCCATAATGTTACCAAACACTCACTGCAGAATAACCCACATTGCCACCACTCACTGTAGATTCATCAATATTGCCACAAAACACTCACTGCAGAGTCATCCACATTGCCACCACTCACTGCAGATTCATCAATATTGCCACAAAACGCTCACTGCAGAGTCATCCACATTGCCACCACTCACCGCAGATTCATAATGATTGCCACCAAACACTCAATGCAGAATCATCCACATTGTCACCAAACACTTTCACTGCAGAAACATCCACATTATCACCAAACACTGACAAAAGAATCATCAATATTTTCACCAAACACTCTCACTGCAGGAGAATCCACATTATCACCAAAGACTTATTGTAACCAAACACTTTCACGGCAGAATCATCTACATTGCCACCAAACGCTCTCACTGTAGAATCAACCATATAATCACTAAACACTAAAAGCGATCATAGAATGAAATCATTTTTAATTATGAGGTTACCTTTTTGATCTTAAATTGTGTGCAGACTCGCAGTAGGCTATGCTTGCTCATACAAAACATACTACCCAACCTCCAGATTTTCAAAAGCTCATGTTGGTTTAGTATAAACCATGCTAGTGCTTTGTCTTTTGGTCTTACTGTTTATTAATTCTAAATTATTTATGATTTCTATGTATCTCATTATACCTTCTACATCTTTTATGGAAACCTTTTCTTCATCATTGATATTTTCTTCATCTATATCCATTTCATCTTCCTTTACATCTGGTTTAAGATCCTTTGGCATCTCATCAGATATCCGAGTTGAATCTGTGAAATATATGTCATCTATGAATTCATCTTCATCATCATCTAAATCGAAGTGTTTTCGTTTTTCATTAGCATCCTTGAATGTTCTAAAAATGAAGTTGAAATTGAGTTTTGTTTTCAAGTCATTAAATTTCACCATGTTTACATCAACCTGATCCTGTAAGTTATCCCCATCGTCATAGAATCCATCAATATCAGAATCATCGCCTTGCCCTAGTGGTTCCATATGGAGCCGTCCACTATTGATAAGGGCATTTAACTCTTTTTGTGTCAGCGTGGGCCTCACTGTTTCTTTTTCACTTCTACTTCTTCTGTAATTATTTTCAAATACTCCACTTTCTAGTTGCTGAAAAAATAAATCAGTGAATTTTAAAGATTCTAACCACTAAACCGGTACAATCATTTCTCTTCCAATTTTTTTGTAACAAAAGCAGAGTCTGTAACAAGACTATGTATTTACTTATTAAAATTTGGTAGTTAGACTTGTACATGCATAAGAAGATTTTAAAGTGAAATGGGAAAAGGAATTCCTGAAAGGTCATATTGGGTCACTTTTAACACATTATAAAAGGTTGCCATGACAACCTACATCAGATTTAAGTAACAGCTGTGCATTTATTTACTTTGAAATTTATATAGAGTAATTTTAGTTAAAAAATATCTGCTGATTATTTCACCCATCCTACAAAAAAGCATGCCATGAAGTTTCACTCATTGGACAAGAAACTACACTGGTCTAGACCTGTGGATGAGTGTTTTCTCACACTACTGTATGTACATGATGTATGTGTATTAAATGCATTCCAATTATCTCTTGTTTGAAACCTTGTTCTTGTGTTGAAAAATATTTCAGTTATAATAAGACAATGTATATGTAAATCATTCCTATGAAATGCCCAAATCAGCATGAACAATTGTTGAGTTCTATTTTCCCTTTCTAACCACAACATGCACAATATTATCTTTAAGTTAGTTTGATCTACAACCTTCACTGCAATTTAATACGCCATTCTGACAGAAGAGCAAATAAAAAATAAAAACGTACTGCATAAAACACCACCATCTCATCTAACTTTTTTTTATCTTTTGTTTGTAGGAGAAGCCACCTGTGGTTGTCTTTAATATTCTGGAATTCTTTGTGATGTATGGAGAGTCCACCCAATTTCAGAAGGTGCATAGTGTGTTCATAGTCAGCAATTGCTTCATAAAGCATATATAGAGCATCACCTGAAAACACAAATAGTCAATATTAGGCCAGAAAATCAAAGAAACCATGCATGTACAAAGATGAATGAAAATAACAAAGTCTAAAAAGAGGTCGAAAAAGCATCAAACCTAACAAACTTGAATCATATATCTATGTAGATCACTTAGATACAGTTAGTTATTAAATTCATGCAGGGGTTCTGGAGGAGGAGAATTTTAAAGAGGTGTTCCCCATGTGGCCTTTTTTGCCCCACCCTGGATCAACCCTTGGGATGATTGGGCCAAAATGAACAAACTTGGTAGAGGACCTTGGGTACTTGATTCCTATTAAGTTTCATCAAAATCCCTTCAGTAGTTTTGGAGAATTCGAAACTGTGGAAAGTTTACAGACAGACGGACGAACTGAAGGGGATCCTTCGGTTCAGATGATAATGATAATTTCTATTTAGGTAAGTCTGACCTTGAAATTTTGCCAAAATGATCCTTAGATAATTCCTAGCAACTTTCTGATATATCTTTGTATACTAAAAAATTATTACATATCTATTTCTAATGAAACAAGAAAAACTAGTCCCAAAATTTGAAAAACATTTCGATTGGCCATGTTAAAATACCACAGTTTACATTGATTTTGATTGGACTGAGAGAGTCTGACTCGCATTAGCCTGATTTTAGCTAAGATGAAAATTTTGAATCATTAATAAACAGCAGAATGGCAAACAATAAACAATGTTCAACAAAGTAAATATAAATTGCATTAAATCACTTGATTCATCCTAGTGACCAAACTGGTAATATCAAGATCTTTTTCTGTATACAACTAAAACAATATTGACTCTTACTTTTCTGCCCCTCCTTGTAAGCTACAATGCCTTTTCCCATCATTACTTCTCCTCTCCTATGGTTGGTAATTGTAATTTTCCAATGAGGTGGTCGTATATTCCGTCTTCGAAGTTCAAAACACTTCTTTACGTCAGCCTCGGCTTCATCAAACCAACAAAGTCTGCAATAGGCATCACATCGAACCAATAGCTTGTGTGCATGACTTTCAAACTTGTGAATGTCAAATTCACGATCTAACTTTATTGCATAAGAGAAATATGAGACTGACTTTTGGTACAACTTAACAGCACTCTCTCTTTCCCCTCGCTTTTCTAGCTCAATTCCTTGCATATAAATTGTTCTACCAATATTTGTGATTATGTCTGTGAGTTGAATGTTATAGAAGTTTTCAACTTTCCTGGACAGTTCCTTAAATGCTTGCAAATGATACTCCTCTGCTTTTTTGTAATTTGGCTCTGGTTGCCAATTGTAATAGGCACATCCAATGGAATTGATTGTGTCTGTAAGCTCCACTGTAAAATGCGATTTAATCCGTTTTAAATACTTTTCAGCTGTTTTCAAGTTTGCTTTTGCATCTAAAGGCCTGTTTTCTGAAAGTAAAGCACTGCCCTTAATGTAATAAAAAGTACCCAGTACTGCACTCCAAACCAGCTCTGTTTCAAAAATTTGGGGGAACAACTCCTTCTCAACATAATCCAATTTTTCCATTGCCAGTTCACTTCTATCAGAATCAAGGAACTTTTTGGCCTCCATAGTTTTCCAATATGCACATTCTGTCAAATTCTGGTTTCTTTCTGCATCAGTTATCCACTTTTTCAGTAGGCTAAACTTAACATGGTCATAGACAATAAGATCGGCTACATCAGACATTCTTCTGCAGCTGACAATTCGACTAAAACCTGTCTGTCGTGTATGTCCTCCTGCCGGCAAATCCAGTAAAATATTGAAAAAATTCTGAATGTGAACTTTGTTGTTTTGGAAAATCTTCTGAGCTCCCATAAAGTTTCTGTCTTGTTTCTCAGCTACCTTGTTCACCATTTCTTCGAAGTGTTCAACATATTTTAACTTAGCACATGTTACTAATCTCTCAAATTCTTCCCTTTTGGACTGTGCCATCTGCTTTAGAAAATCATTTACTAAGGGATGTATGGAATATTCTATGTTACTCTGCAAGGTTTTGATAGGCTTCTCTTGATTGTGCTCTGTACTATCTATTTCAATCAGATGCCGACTCTTCAGGTGAAGTAAGTCTAGCTTTGTTAGTATGCCAATTATCTGGCCTTCACTAAACCTGGGTTCTTCCAATAAATCAGCAGCAACATCGATGCCAAACTTGATTGTGTTACAAACTGATAATCTCATGAGCTGTTCCCTGCTCTCGGGATCTAAAGTTTGAAATGTCTGCCTCAAGCACTGACTCACCTGAGACAAATTTTCCTGTCTATCTTTTTCACCCAAGTTTTGAGCTAACAAATCTGGGCTTACAAAACCACTCTTAATTATACTGCTTAAAGACCTAATGGCAAGGGGACTATATCCACACTTGTGTACAATTTTGTAGCAAACTGTCACACTTGGTTCCTTCTGCAAAAATGAAAAAAAAAATCATAACATCTGAACACTGATTTAATATTCTGACCTAATAACTTAGATCACCAAGTTTAATACTTTGATCTAATAACTAAAATCACAAATTTTGACACCTTCAATCACTTGGATCAGAAAGTTTTATCCTAATGTTTAACTCATAGATATAAAGTGGCTTAACTATTTAGTCCATTCGCTAGCTTTTATGGCTGGACAGTTAGTGTTTATATTCATGTACTGAAGATAAACAACAGCAAGCACAGTTGGCACCTGGATAGGTGACTGTTTGATTTGATTGGTTTGCTTTTAAACATATTTTATTTCATAATACAGTGAAATAGGATTGGGTAAAAGTTCTAACAACATTACAGTAGTTCTCTCCTTAGAATTTACAACATATCAGTTTGTCAGAGATGGCGACATAGATACTGAAGTACTGATATTTTGGAATCACTCACCTGAGAACCATCTACAAATGTGGAAAAAAGACCAAGAAGAATGTGAACATGTAAGCTGATCTGGCCAAGAAACATAAATATTGCTGATTTAAGAAATTATTCAAAAATACTAGAAATCAAATTTTGGCAAAATTGTTGCATAAAAACATTTTTTCAACTATGTACAAGAAAAACAGTTTAATGCATCATTGTGAATGCAAGGGGAGATAATTGAGGAAATCATGCAAGGGGAGATGAAAATGACAAAGTCTGAAAAGACCTCCAAACAGCGTCAAAACTTGACATTCTGATTTCTATGTAAAATAGAAACTTGAATCATATATCCATGTAGGTCGCTCAGAAACAATCGGTTTTTTTCAATTCATGTAGTGGTTCTGGAGAAGAAGATTTTTAAAGAGGGTACCTTTTGGGATTTATTCTGCCCCACCCTGAAT
Organism: Atrina japonica; assembly: GCA_030159075.1. NCBI lineage: Eukaryota > Metazoa > Mollusca > Bivalvia > Pterioida > Pinnidae > Atrina > Atrina japonica. The sequence goes on along the minus strand of BROG01000696.1, from coordinate 116,099 downwards.
CCATCCCTGGGCCAATCTGGCTGAAAACTACCAACTTGGTAAAGGACTTTGAGCGCTTGCTTCCTGTAAAGTTTTGTCAAAATTTCTTCAGTAGTTTTGAAACAAAAGCTGATAGTGTGAAAAATGCAATACCCCTCTTTTTTCGCAGTCTTAAAAAGTTCATAAAAATTCTAGAAATTAAATTTCTGCAAAATTCTTGCAAAAAAACATTTAGTCACTAATTAAAAGTAAACACATTTAATGAATGCATCAAAGTGAATGCAAGGGGAGATAATTGAGGAAATCATGCAAAAATGAATGAAAATGACAAAGTCTGAAAAGACCTGAAAAACTTGTCAAAAATTAATATTCAGATTTTTATGGAAAAATATAATCATACATCCATGTATATCACTCAGAAACAATCAGTTTTTCAAATCATGCATCGGTTCTGGAGAAGAAAATTTTTTAAAGAGGGGTACCTTTTGGAACCTATTCTGCCCCACCATGGATCCACCCCTTGGGCCAATCTGGCTGAAAACTACAAACCTGGTAAAGGACCTTGTCAAGTTTCATTAAAATCCCTTCAGTGGTTTCAGAGAAGAAGTCAAAACTATGAAAAGTTTACGGGGGAGTGATCACAATAGCTCACTTGAGCCTTTCATTCAGGTAAGCTAAAAAAGGGAAAAACGAAAAAGGATGAAGGGAAATATAAGGTGAAGGAGGTAAGTGAGAGATTAAGGTGGACAGGAAAAGGTTGGGGCACTTCTTCAAGGTACAATGCCAGATGTATTTTGAATTAAAACTGCTTTGTGGATTATAAAGTGTGCGCCTCAAACAATATTATTCCTCAATACATTGCAAAATTATTAAAGTTAATCCTTAAGAAACTGAGGAACATTCTTGTTATATATTCTATGAAATAAAGCTAATTTATGCCTATATTTTTTCTCCTTTAATAATTCCCACCCAATTTCAAAGTCTAACAATTCCCTGCTTGCAAATACAGGCAATCCTTTTATAATTCTAGCAGCTGTTAATTGACCTTTTTCTAGCTTTTCTTGGTCTGCTTTGGAACAGCCATCACTAACCTCACATGCATATTCAAGTATAGGAAAAATAAATGTATTGTAGATCTTGTTTAGTGCTTTCCTACTTAAACTTATAGTACTGGTATATTTTAATTTTCTTGGTACATTTATTTCTTTTAAGGCAGATTTACATACATTATGGACATGTATCATCCATTTGGTATTTAAGGAGAAAGTTATACCGAGGTGTTATGCGAGAAAATTTACTTCATAAATGTATAGATGAACTCCAGCTCAATTGAGTCATTACGATTTCCTATGAGAAAAACTTGGGTTTTTGATGGATTAAATTTAACTTTCTATTGATTTGATGTACTTGGCATACGCCCAATGTACATTATAAATAGTGGTAAAGGAGGGATGCCGAAATGGTGGATGGACAGCTGGAGGCACAGTGTTGCTGAGACTTGTGGACCGTACCAGTGTGAGACAGAGGACAAAAGGGCCCTATATAAGCTAAAGATTTCTAGTTGAGTCAAAGTTTCAGGTTGAAGGGATAATGTTACAGTCATGGATATAGGCAATATTTCTGTCTAGCCCATTAGCTAGCTTTACAGTCGGATGGTTAGTGTTTATATTCATTTAGTACGTTAAGTAATGGCTAGCATCGCCAGCATCTTAATGGGCGACCGTATCAATTGGTGCGCTCAGCTTACCCCCTGATACACGTAACACATTAATCTAACCACTGAAATAGCAAAGTTTAATATTAAAACCTAATCACTCAGATCATAAATCCCAAACTTCATCCTAAGATATCAACAACAGAAGTAGCAATATAAATCTAAACTGAATAAAGCGTCACTTAATAAAGAAATTAAGCTAGTTTCATTATTGTTTTGTGTTATATGCAAAGTTTTAATGGTTGGGGTGGAAACTTATGTATAATATTTCTACCTGCTAAAAAGCCACCAGCCTTGCATATGAAAATAGTGTTGTTCGCATATATATAATCAGATTTGATTTTAGTAGTTAATATAAACTGAGGTCACTCTGATCAATTATATAGTACTTCTTTTTACCAAAGACTCTTGTACTATAAGTTAAACCTTTGTACTTTTACAACTTTGACATCATATACAAAACTATATCATGGTATATGATTTATAAAGTGTTACTATAGGTCATGTCTAAATACATAACAAATTGAAAAACCAACCAAATGAGGTCTTCGTATGCATTTTAATAGGAGATCAACCGCATCTGCTTCTGACAGAGGCTTCAACTCAAGTTCCAATATCAAATCACCTAGACGACTGTCTTTATGTGAAAATCTTATCAACTTCTGAACAATTTCCTTTTCTGGAATGAGTTTTTGGCGTACTGTAATAATCATTCTTATCTGCAAAAGTAAATATAATATTCTTATCTACAAATGTAAATATAATGATGTAGACATTTTTTTATATTACAATTATCAAGTGCTATATGTAACTTATTTTAAATAATTTCATATCCATTCTTAACCTCAAATTAAGTTTGTGAGTGAACAAATCTGTCAGTCAAAACGAGCTGAGAAAAACATTTCCTGCCAACTTTTCCAAAAACATTTATATTAATAAAATTCAATTCATTTTGACAAACTTGACAAAGATCTGGATTTTAAGCCTGATCACTGTGAACCATTATGGTATAAATTACGGTCTTTATAAAATATTCTATGCATAATTTTTTTCTGCATCTTGTAGAAATTCATTGCACATGTAAAGCATCCAGTGACATCTGACAAATCAAATGCATCTCATTTTTCTTCGCAATAACTACTGGTAACTACCCTCCCTCCATAATTTTGCCATTTACATGTACTAATCCAGAGTTTATGTCTTTAGATAATTTATACAAAAGATAGAATTTATAATCACATCTATTATCAATCAAAGCTAATGTATTTTCTGACAGTACTAATTTCATCTACCATTCTCTTCAGGTATGTTATATTTGTCTAAGATCAAAGTGGTTTTTTTATATCAAGTATATAAAAAAGCCAAAATAATTGCAAACAAGAGTACCACCAACAGTATATAATACGCCCACGATGAAAAGAGATGCACAGTTTATTTGAAGAAAGCAATTAACACTAAGCATGCACTATTGAATATTAGTTGTGTTGAGATTAGTGCATGATTATGATATACACATACAAGAGTATACATGGAGATGAATAATGAAATGATTGTTAAATATTGTGAAGGCTGAAATGGAGGAACATTAATTGGTGACTGAGATCTGGTAAGAACTTGATGTCATGGATTTAAGACGAAAATTTATTGCCACAAAGAACGGAATTGTTGTTCGATAACACACTGCAGGTAAGTTTCTGTTATGCGAGTTTTCATGGTAGTGGAAACTTTAGTGGAAGTGGATGATAGACAGCCTGTATACGAAAACCTACACAGCACATAAAGTTATGTATGATTTCTAGAAATAGTAACAGTGGCCTATATTAAAAAACAATGGCATTCAAATGTTGATTTGTCTCAAGAACATGTTGCAAAGAACAAATATATGAAGTTTTATCAAAATTCATTGATTAACTTACTCAGAAAGTGTTGGACAAGCAAAGTTACATAATATTTCTAAGAATAGCAACGGTGATCTACATTCACAAATTGTGACCTGGAATTTAGACTAGTCTCCAGAACTAATTCTAAGAAACAACTGTATAAAGTTTCAATAAAATCTGTTCGTTGGAAAAGCTCCGGATAAGCTAAATGTTGACATAAGGTTATATAAGACTTCTAAAAATAGTAACAATGACCTACATTTGCATACCACAACCTTGAAATTTAGGTCATCTTGGGAACTTGTTGCATGGATCAATTGTATAAAGTTTCCATAAAATCTGTTCAATACTTTGTTTAAAAGGCTCTGGACAAGCTAAATGTTGACACAGTAATGGAGGATCGAACGGACGAATGAACGGTGGGCATATAAAAAATCAAAATAAAACAAACATCAATACCCAAAAGACAACTACCAACTTTTCCTACACTAATTTAAAATTTGATGTAATATGAAACATATGATATCAATTTTAAGTCATACAGATTTATATTTGTATACAAACTAAATAGAACAAATACAATAGCTTTAAAATTTCAACTCACATTACTCTGACATGTATCCAGCTCATCTGCAAGATTTTCTAGGAAATCAATCAAAACTTCTCTATTGGTTTCCATTATGTCATCAATGTTATCAAGCAGCAGTAATATCCCCTGACTATCTACAATAATAAGGTGCCTTTTAAGTTCAGGTGTTCCCCTAAATTTTCTTACACTTTTGAATCAAAAGACAAGAGAGACCTTAATTCACTTGAGTGGACTGTATGAATGCATTTAGAATCTATCTGATGTGTTAGTGACCATTTTCCCTGTGATATCCCTAAAACAAACTGGGGCATTCAGAGGGATATCTCATTGCTTTAGACTTCATACAAAATTAATATATTATTACTTTTAGTCTGCTTAATAAGATCATTAGATACATGCAATTAAAACCCCTAATAGTGAAATACATTCAATTAAATACCATAACACAGACAGAATTTGTACAGTGTTGTATTTTTGACCTTTGAAAACTGGCATTACAACTGAAACTATCCAATTAACCTAGAGAAAATAACATAGTTTACAATGACTTTGAAAACTTACCTTTGGTCAATGACCTTCCAGCTTAGCAAATCTTCAGTCCCCACAACTTTCAAATGTTTCTAAAGAGCCTGAACCACTCAACTACATGTAAGTAACTCTAGACCAGCCATATGTGTGGATTTATTGACTTAAAATATTTTTATTTATAGCAAATCAGGACATGGATAATTTCTAATGAACGTTAAAATTTATTCTCCGATTCCTCTTCCTGATCCACATTAATATCTAATATCTAGCTCATAGCTAGCCAGTACAACTCATGTTCAAAGACAACAATTTTAAATGATAAAGCTATGGCCATGCATTTGAAGGTGGGTATGATGAACACATTTTTACGCACTGACAATATTTAAATGGGAACATCCAAGGAAGATTTTGCTCACGTTTTATTCAAATTGGACTGGTAGTTTCTGACAAAAAGATTTAAAGTATCATTTGCATGCATATGTAATATTAGCAACCACCTGGTCATAAACACTTTTTTGCTCTCCCAAATAGTACCATTTGTGTACAAATTAACCTCTATATAAAGACCGCCTCCCTATAAAGACTGGTTTTGTTGTGTCACATCTTTATATACAAGTTTCAATGTATTTACAAAAATCTGTCAAAATTTACAAAAGGTCATTTACCAACCTACATGTATACCATACATTAACAAGCTCATAGAACTGTGTTCTACAAACTAATTAAAGACATCCTGACTTTGAATGAAGTACATTGTATATCTAGTACAGTACTTATGGTCATTGAAGGAATTAGTTTTAGCATTGGCTGTCATCTTTGTTGCTAAAGAGTGTGTATGATACACAGAGATCCTACCTTTAATGTTCTGTAAGGTATGAAATAAATGTCTCTGAAGGTCTTCAAAATCATCACTTCGAGATGTTTGTTTCAGTTCTACTAAAATATCGTGCAATAAGTCAGTGAGGTCTGATTTTTCTCTGAAAAGAAAAGAAAAATAAATAATAAGTTTTTCTACATTTCTATTTATAACTGATCTGAATTTTTGTGACATTATACAAGTATTGATTTTGGTTGAGGGTGACACTACGATTTATCATCAAAAGAAACATGCTATTGACCGAGGTGAAGCAGAGGTCAATATTATGTTTTTTGGAGAGATATATCCTTATGTCACCCGAAACTAAAGACAGTAATTGTTTTATTATATGACTATTTCAAAATTCGAAATAAAAAACAATCTCGATTCACATTTAATGTTGAACTCCTGCAAAGAACAATTTTCAAAATATTTAGGCTGTTCTTTTTCATGAATGACTAAAAGTGATGGTTAAATGAGAGCAGTTTTTCATTGGTTTATGCATTTGTTTCATCCAGTCATATACGCTTCCACAAGCAGGAAAAGAATAAAAGCACAAGAGGGCGACATAACAATCCACAGCCCTCTGGACTGTCGATTGAATGAAAGTAGCACTTCTTCGATTGATACTCAGATTTATCAATACAAATTGCCATAGTTACAACCAATCAGAGGACGGAAAATCCACAAATCATATAATAATACTTAATATTGTATGATGTACATGTATCTCTTTTGTTGGTGTGCTGGTGGCTTCTGCCACAGGGCTGTGAATGTGTCTAGTGTGGTGGTGAGTCTAACACTCTGCCATTGGCTAGCCCATGTCTGAGTGAAAAGAAAGCCAAGCGAGTAAGTTTTTCCTGCCAGTTTATAGCCTCTACACAAGACCTCTATAGCACCTCCCCACAACAGCAAACGGTAACTAGGGTATATTTTACTAGGCTAAACTTTAGTGGATCTTGCAGCAGCAAGGGACCCAGATATGCAGTGTTTGTCCACATGCATTTGGACAAGCCCTGGCCCTAGCCCCTAGGCTAACAACCCTTTCCTACTAAAGTCTAATGTTACGAAAACAGCAATAGAGGATTCAGTTACTATTTGGCATTATGGTGTTGAAGCAACCCAAATGACAGCTGGGGGGGGAGGGGGGAGGGGGCAAAAGAACAAATCTCTAGCTCATTTATTTGCTGCCCTACATGCCAGTGACATTAAGAGCATTAATTAAGAAATCTCTTTTGTTTGCAGTATTATTCACTCAAATTCTATACTTGACTCATTATGTATGTTTCCCAAACTGAAATTGGAAAACATACTGTCAGCAATGCCACGATTCTTTCATGGTTCAGTTGCAGTCCTCAAAATAATACCAGTGCCATCAAACAATGAATATTTCCAAAGATATTTTCGTTTTCCAGGACTATCTAATATTGTGATACACACATGTATATTCCAGCACTTTTCAAGGTCTTTCCTAACCAAGTAAAATCTACTGGCTTGATGGACATCCAGGTTTACAAAGTTAATTTTTACCTCTGAATGAATAAGAACTTAATTTGTCATTGTCAATTAGCAATAGACAGTAAAAAATAAATTCCTGTTCCCAAACCCCTGACTACCTTTTATCTTTTTTTAATGTTACCTTATGCAATGTATTTTGATTTTATTTATAAAGATTGGCTCTGCTTTATATCATAAGTTATCATCATCATCATCATCATCATCATCAAGATCAGTGATAAAAGGAAAAATATAAACAATGCTACAATATCTTTATAAACTAGTATTTCAAATTCTAAGGGACAAACTGGCAGGTAATCCAAAACAGTACCAACCAATTTATCAATACATAAAAATATGTCCAGGTAGAAAAGTGATTAGCGTTTGTAAGGGTAAGTAATCCAAAACAGTCCCCATTAATACAGAATTAGAATATTAATCTGGAGACAAACCTCAGGTCAATTTTAATGACATTCCATCTGGTGTCACTGTTTATCAGTCTAAAACACACTTCATTTGCCAAACTGGTTTTACCCAAGCCCCCAAGTCCACATATACATACTCCTGAAAAAAAGGGGGAAAAAAGTTGAAATGACTGTATGCATGTCATAGATTATAATGTTTTTCTGAAATTTTATCTAACCCCTAATTTTTTGTGATCATAATTTGATTTAAGTGACCAAGTAAGATTAGTGTTATCAACTTCATTCTAACAGTCACTAATTGCAGTTTAAGAAATTCATAAAAATACCTAAAAATTACATTTCTGCAAAGTTCTTGCACAAAAGTTCTTCACCTATATACAAGTAAAACACATGAAATGAATGCATTATTGTGAATGCAAGGGAAACAATTGAGGAAATAATGCAAAAATAAATGAAAATGCCAGAGTCTGAAGACTTCTAAAACGCGCAAAAAATTAATATTATGATTTCTATGAAATACAAAGTTGAATCATACATTGATGAAGATCATCAATCTCTCAAAAACAATTCATGAAGATTTTTAAATAGTGCTATCTTATGTGGCCTATTTTGCCCCACCCAAGATCCAACCCTGGCTCAATCTGGCTGAAAACTACAAAATTGGTAGAGAACCTTGAGTACTTGCTTCCTATTAAGTTTCATCAAAATTCCTTCTGTAGTTTTGAAACAAAAGATGATAGTGTGAAAAATGCACCCCTGCCTCTTTTTTTTTTTTTTTTTTTTTTTTTTGCAGTCTTAAAAGTTCTTGAAAAAATTCTAGAATTTTAAGTTTGACAAAATTCTTGCAAAAAAACATTTCTTTACCTAATTACAAATAAAAAAGTGATTGTAAGGGGAGATAATCGAGGAACTCATGCAAAAATCAATGAAAATGACAAAGTCTGAAAAGACCTAAAAATGCATCAAAAATTAATATTACAATTTCTATGAAAAATACAAAGTTGAATCACACATCCATGAAGATCACTCAATTCAGGCAAAGGTTCTGGAGAATAAGATTTTTAAATAGGGGTACCTTTTGGGACCTATTCTGTCCCACCCTGCATCCATCCCTGGGCCAATCTCGCTGAAAACTACAAACTTAGTAAATGACCTTGAGCATTTTATATTCATGTAAAATTAAAATGAAAAATTGACATTTATCTGGGAAATCTTCATAGGTGGTTACCATGGCAACCAAATATAATTTTGGAGTAAAAAGTTTTTTTTACAAACTAATGCAATACATAACCATTTTCTGAAAGTTTGGTAAAAATCTGAATCCACCTATTTCCAATATGTTTTTAATCATTTAATATTTACAGAGAGTGACTCTTAATATCCTTAATAGATAGCTTGGGGTATAGTGTTCCCCAGACTTGTGGACTGTACCTCTGTGAGTCAGTGAGACACAGAGCAATAGAGCACTGTGATTTCAGTTTGAACCCATCATGAAGCTTTGGGACAAAGTTTCAATGTTGCCAGAAGAGGTTTAAATGTAACAGTCATATTGGCAATTTAAATGTCTAGTCCATTAGCTAGTTTTTGTGGCTGGACAGTTACATGTATTGTTTATATTTGTTTACTGAATTAAGTTAACCCTTTCACCCCTGGGTGTCTGAATGGTATTACAATGTATCACCCAGACGTGACTGTGGGTCCCCGTGTTCTAGGGCGCGACTTCCAATGTCAGGATGATAGGGGATTTCACCATAGTCACCAGACTAAGTTCTGTAAGTCTTACAACTATGGTAAATGTGATATCAAAGATCACAACTACAATCAAGTAGTTTGTACAATTTATTCATTAGCATATCTGCACATAGGTACAGGTATAAAACAGTCCAAAACATGAATAATATACATATATGTATATACACATAAATGGCTGTAGCCTCAAAAGGTTGTTATAATTTTGATCTTACTTCAAAATTGCTAATAGTTTTAAAGTTTTGTAGATAATAGCTATCAAAGATACATATTACATGTATATCACGACTGAAACCATCAATGAACCATTTCTAATGTTCACTGTGTCATAGTATGCTCTTTTACTATTGTTTAAGACCAGTCTATTTTGGTCTGTAGGGTTGAAAGGGTTAAGCAACCTCTAGATAGGTAACCGTTTGTTTTGACTTTCTTGGTGTACCCAAATGCCTGTTACACTCATGTCAACAGCCAATCACAGCAATCGGCGGATAATTACTGCATAATCAGCATGCCCCTATTTCAGAGCTTTTGAAATTCACTGGTCTTGCCAGAAAAACTGGTAAATTAAACAAATATCTGGTGAAATCTATTTGATAACTGGTCCAAATGACCAGTAATTTTCCATTTCTTTTCAATTAGAATGCATATGTATATATACAGACCAGTTAAGAACTTTCTTTGACCATTGAAATTCCTTTATTCACTGGGTCGGTTGACCAGTATTTCTTTTTTATTTCAAAATGTCTGCTTGTGTTATTTACCTGTAAAACTGTAAACATCTGATACCCAGATATCTGCATAGTGGAATTGTGAGTGAGGAGTTTCAAAAAAACATACATACCAGTACCACTTTTTGTCAAAACTGTGGGTCAAAATTTATTTCTACTTGAAATTTCTCATTTGAGGAAGATTTTGATGTATGACAAGAGAGGCGGAAGGGATAGCTTATACACGGCACATTCGTGTACCCACATATAAATGGGCTCATCAAATTACCCCATACTGCCACATACTACCCCATACTACCCTGTAATACCACATACATTGGCATTTGCACTGAATAGTGCTACCACAAATTACTAAGTCATTTTGACACAATTTACCAAACTATTTACAATAAAAAGTTGATTTTTATCAATAAATCTCAGTCAGATACTCGTGAAACCATAATCAGTAATTGTTTGTTTTTGTATAACACTATGTGTAGCTTATAGCTAACACATACCACATACTACCCCACAATACCAAGAACTACTACAAAGTAATTCTGACAAAAATTATCTACGATTAAAAATTAATTCATCATAAATAATTTGATAGTTTGTATTGAATTTACAAAGTAAGTATAGAAATATGTGGTAATATTGGGTAGTAAATTAGTAATAAGTACATGTGTGGTATTATTTGGGTTGTATGAGGTAGTATGTGGTAGTATGCAGTAAAGCGACATACTGCATATTAATTACTATTGAAATTAATTTAAAACCATAATTAGTATTGATACTAAAGTGCACCCTTAATGCTACATATGACTTTGCAAAAAAAAAAGAGTTTGATGCAAAATGCATGTGTCGAAAATCTGAAATCAATCCGACGTCTCATTTCAGTGATGTAAGCCAACAAAGTTGAGTTTTTTTACCTGCTAGAAATCAAATCAAGAGAAAAAGCTGAAAATGTCTAATGGTCATGACGTCATACAAGGAACACCAGGTAAAATTGCCATTGGTGGGTATAGAGAAAGAAGGCGATTTTTCTAGTTTAGAATTCAGTTTGGAAGATGCTTTTTATATTCAATCCTGAAGTGACAATGAAGGAAATTATCATAATAATGACATGATGTTTAATGCTTCATTTACATTAAATATAATTAAATCAGCAGAGAAGTATGTGCTAAAATATTCCTTTATTATCAAGCTGTGTATAGAAATACCAGCGTCCCATGTTCCACTACTACTTGCAATTGACTGTTGTGTACAATACCCTGTAAACATCGACTATCAGATGTCGAGATTTTGGCACCTTCATCTTTTAAAGTCAAATTCAGGGAACGTTATTTTAATTTTCTGGATGTTATTGTAATTTTTGACATTTTCATTAGAAAACCATTCCTAACCGACTTAATGAAAATTGTTTCTAAAAGTTTGATGTATTAATGGAGTTATTAGGGGAGACTATTACTACCGAGGATGTGGCTTTAATCCCCATTGACGTCAGGGAATCATTTAACTTACAGCTAGACACATGAAAATGTTTGAATTAGAATAGTGGACATTTGTAAATAAACTTATTTATTATCGGACTTCCGAACCTGAAGCATATGTTAAAATATTTACATACAGACTACAATTCTCTTCATTGCAAGTATATAGAGCGATGTGTTGGATCTGTCAGCTTCGTGCTACACAGAATTTTTTTTCCATGATCCATTGCAAAGGCCTATATACTCAATACTTTTCAAAAAATGAAAAACAATCCTTAAATAAATAGGCGACAGTTCTTTTGCATGCAATTTAGAAAGGTACTGCAATTTTTATAAACCTGTGTTGAAGATCAATAAATGATGTTGATAACTAAAAATATGAAATAAAACAAGAAAATAAGTCACCTAAAATTCAAACCATCCATCACCATATCAATGGTCAGTAAAATCAATGATAAATCAATGACATTTCAAAACCTCACATACAAATGTAGTTATTAATTTCTCTCACTCTCTCTCCTAATCCTATCAGACATTTGTAAATGTCATTTACAGGTGAATTAAAAAACTTCATACACCCAGTGTTTATTATCTTTTGAGAGAGAGAGAGAGAGAGAGAGAGAGAGAGAGAGAGAGAGAGAGAGAGAGAGAGAGATCCATCATTTTGTTCAGCTGAACCTTTTACTACTGTTCTTTTGATTTCTATTAAAACTGAGTTCAAATATATTTTATATATATATATATATATATATTGCCCTGCGTAAACTACATCTGAAACCAGACAAATATGAAAATAAATACATAATGATTTTCAACTGTTTTCAAGTAATCCTTTTATCCTTTGGAAATTTGTGACCATCAAGACCTGTTTTAGATTTATTTCTGTACCTCACTAAAAATACCTGATTAACTATGGCTATATTTAGAAATATTTCAATCTGCTGATATTTTATCTCGCTATACTCATATTACTGTAGACTAATGGCCTTCACACAATAGTGTCCGACCTCTTCCCTAGATGATGTGACAGACCTACAGTGCCATCTAACGCTGTTCACGAGCATTTTAAAGGTGTATAAACAGGATTCAGTTACTTTCTGCAAAATATCTTGACTCGGGGAACGAGACATCGGATTGATTTCAAATTTTCAACAAATACATTTGTGCATCATAAACCAGCGATATATAAAGCTAATATTAGCTTTATATATCGCTGCATAGACTAACAAATTTTGAAAAGTTGCATATAGCGTTCGAGGTTCACTTTAAGTTTGAACCTTTGTATGTTCCTCTGCGATCCATTAATGCTTCTGTAATGACGTCAATGTCATTAATTCTGCCAACAAAATCTATATCTTTGGATATTCTCCTTCTTGCACAGTCTTGCCTGAATGCATACCATTTTTGTTTTTGTTCCTGCAATAGGTTTTGTACCGACAATGTTCCACTATGCATATGATAATTAAGCCACTGCATCAACCCAATCAGATAGTCCAAGATATCGTCCTCACTAGCCATATTATTTCGTAAGCTTTCAAAAAACGATGCACCATCACGAATTGTGGCAACGTTTACAGTGCCCAAGACTCTCTGGGAATGAGCCAGACACTCGTTCAGGACAACTTGATCCGCGTCTAGTTCTTGTATAATACATGTACAGATTGCATCCCATGTTTCGACCAGAGTTTTCTTTCTCATTCCCAGAGACGAATGCTGCGTGTCAATACCGGCCATTATGTCTCACACTGTTTCATTAAACGAAAAAGATTTAGCCATAAATGGCACGCCTATCGATAAATACCATGTTGGCTACACATTGACGGGTAGAACACCGACCTCGATTTGAATTTGATTTTCTGTGTCTGCAGAGCTAACTTTGAATAGGCCTATACCATGCAGTTGATATATGAAAAGTCAATATCCATTGTACAATAGCGCAATAGTGGAAAGATTTTTCTTTTAATTCTGATACTCCCCGATATTGTATTATTCCGGGTACGGAGTACTATTTCCACATTAGAAGCATCGAACGAGTTACTTTCGATTTCATTTTTGAATACGATTCTCCGAAACGCACAAATTATTGACCCGAATAATCTAGTCGTTATATTTAGCTCACTTCGATCATTAGATCTACATAACCATTGGAGGAACTTTCACCAGAAGAGGGCACTGTAATCATTCGCGTTAACAAATTATCGATATTTGTTAGCATTATAGGTGTTACAATGACAATGTATGTTTTGTGCTTTTACGGAAGCTGGATAGTGTTGGCATGTAAGGAGTAAAAACTTTCTAAACCTTTCTCGTAATTACAAGATTTTTTTTCGTAATTACGAGAAACTTTCTCGTAATTACGAGATAGGCCTACTTTTCTCGTAACTTTTTCGTAATAACGAGAAACTTTCGCGTAATAACGAGAATCTTTCTCCTAATAATGAGAAACTTTCTCAAATTTTTCTCGCAATTGCGAGAAAGTTTCCGTATAACATAAATTGAAGATACTTAATGAACAGACTTATTATTTACCCTAAATAATTTGAATTACAATAAACACTAATAAAAAAATTCATTCTTTCATCGAATTTCTGATATCAGAAAATATTTATTAATATCCAAAATTCAGTTTTATATATCAGAAAACATTTTTGATATCAAAAACTCATTTTCAGATATAAAAAAAAAATCGAATTTCTGATATAAAAAAAATCAAAATTCGATTTTTTATAACAAATAATACTACATATTTTTTGCATCAAAAATCGAATTTCTGATATAAAAAATTACATATTTCCTGATATAAAAAATGAATTTCTGATATCAAGAGTTTTAATAACAGAAAAAAGTGAATGAACACTAAAACGGCGATATGGGGCTCCGTTTTAGTATTTATTCACTTTTTCTGATATCAAAAATTCATATTTTAATATCAAATAATGGAATTTCTGATATCAGAAAATCATTTTCTGATATAAAAAAAATAAAATTTTTGATATCAAAAAATCGAATTTTGATTTTTGATATCAAATAATACTACGTACTTCTTATATCAAAAATTTATTTTCTGATATCAAAAATCGAATTTCTGATATAAAAACCACCTATTTACTGATATTTACCTGATACATTTTCTGATATCAAAAATTCGATTTTTTGATATACAAATAATTTTGTGAAATCAGATTAAATACGATTTGTTGATTTCAAAAATGAAGTTTTGATATCAGAAAATAGTGAATGAACACTACGGCTCCATAGTTATCATTACTATTTATTCACTATTTTCTGATATCAAAAATTCATATTTTTATATCAAATAATCGAATTTCTGATATCAGAAAATATTTTTTGATATTAAAAATACATTTTTTGATATCAGAAAACATTTTTTATATAAAAAAATCAATTTTTGATATAAAAAATTCGAATTTCTGATATAAAAAAATCGTAATTTTTCTGGTATCAAAAAATAAAAACAAATCAATTTCTGATATAAAAAAATATATGTAGTATCAGAAGTTTGATTTGTTAATATAACAAATTATGTACATGTGAAAAAAGTGGGGGCGCCCATAGTTTTTATCAGCGATATAATATCGTTCTGTTTATATACTTTAGTAATTTGCATGCGTATTATTACTCTTGCTATTTCATTTGTTAGTTTTTGTCCATTCCAAGAAAAACACACACACAACCTGATGAAAAACACAAATTCTTCCATTATAATCGTGACAATTTAATAGAAATAAATGGCATCAGATTCAGTCGTCCCACACTCCCGTGTGTAATGTGGAGTGAGACTTCCTCTTGCCAGTATCCACAGTTCATAACATATTTCTGTCAATATGTTTGTGGCAAGAACAATTGATTTTGCTGCATTTTTTTTTTTTTGCATTTTCATCTTATAAAATTCAGTAGATTCTCTGGTCTGGCATCAGAGCATCATTAGTATGTCTTCAGCCCTATTGCGTTGCAGGCAATTGTTTGTGAGCTTCAGTGAATGTATGACTTGCGCGTGAACGCGCAAACTGAAAAAAGCAGCTCTGGTGGAAGGGTTTCTGGATCAGTTGTTGTTTTGCTTGTCGAAACCATCTGCATGTCTTTTGAAACCGTTGACTTGATCTATTTGAGACAAATATTTCATTTTTTGTTTGTTTCCAGTGTTATGTCAAGAGAACACTTTCGTCTGCGGCTATACTTATTTCTCTTTCTTCTCTTGTAAAACGACACATTTCTGACCTCAACACCTTTCCACTGACTCAGTTTTACTAGGATGGATCATTTGGTTTAAATGAAATAGTCAGTTTATAACGCCACCTAGTCAATTTGAGACATAGTTAGCAATTAAAGCCAACTTACTGGTGCATGCTGTATCTCATCTGCTGTTTATCAATATATGGAGTGGTTGCAATACTACCCTTTCACTATAAGATAAAGAGTAAAGAGTTCAAGAAGTATCCTTCTTGATGAGCGATACCGATTTAACAGTTGAACAAATCGGAAAAGTTGGCATTTGAAAAGTGCATACAGTTGGTTTCGACAAGCCACAATTGAAAGTCCTACTCATGAAGCGGAGTCAATCAGATGTGGATCCTAAAGAATTCAAAGGAATTGTTGGAACATTTAAAATCTCCAAATTTCAAACATATTACAAGCAACAAGTCTTTTGACTTTTCGACCCTTTACACAACAATTCCCCATCAAAACTAAAAAACAGATTAACATCTATTATATAAAATGGATATAAATATTTGGTGTTAAGTCATGAAGAACCTTATTTTGTAAAGAAGATTCCAATTACAAGTACACTAAAGATGATATTATCAAGATGCTGGGGTTTCTAGTAGACAACATTTTCGTGGTTTTTGCGGGAAACGTTTTCCAGCAGATTGTCAGCATTCCAATGGGTACCAATTGTGCACCTCTCTTGACTGACATATTTTTGTATTCATATGACGCGGAATTTATACAGTCTCTGCTCTCCAAAGGAAACAAATAGTTGGCATCTCGGTTCAATTTTACTTATAGGTATGTCGACGATGTTCTGTCCATAAATAATTCAGAATTTCATAATTACCTCGGCCAGATGTATCCTGTTGAGCTAGAAATCAATGAGAAGACAGAGAGCAACACATCTTCCTCTTTCCTAGATTTACTTCACACATCCCGATATGACAAATGAGACGATTTCAATTTCCATATCACAAACTTCCCGTTTCTATGTAGTAATATCCCATCTTCTCCTACCTATGACGTTTTCATTTCACAACTTATACATTATTCCAGGCATGCTCTTCTTATGAATGTTTTATTCTGAGAGCTAAACGACTAGTGACGGGTGTGGCATGTCAGCAGAAGATACTGACTCCTTCCGGACACCTGGTCTTATCCCATTTGGGATTCGTAATTGTTCATTATGTTGAGACCATTTGCTCATCTAATTCGTCGTGTTATAATGGACTTGAGTTTTGATTATTTATTTGTACTTCTTCAATTTTACTTATAGCATTCTACACACGATAAGAACTAATATTGTTTTAATGTGATTCAGAGCATGTACATGATATACATATAGATATTGATGATGTTGATAATGGATGCTGAGAATGTTAATTCTGACAAGATATACGACGCATTGAGATTGTTTAAGTGTAAAACAGTATACCGTACCTTTATTCAGATGATATTCATGGCTTTTTTTGTTTTTATGTTATCCTGTTAGGCCTTCTATAAAGACTTCGGAGCAGAAGTAGAAGAGGAAAACAAAGGCCGGAAAGTAAATATTAAAAGTCATCGGAAGAGGGACAATATTCAGTTAAGGTCTTTCAAGAGAATTGACGGAAAGAAAATATAAACATTCGGAGTCAACACTAGCACACCTGTGATACACATAGTAATACATTTATGACAAACTGTATCAAATAACTCGGAAAATGTTAGTTACACATTTTCTCTACAGATTGGGGAGGCCAAACTTAACGATTTAGACTGTGACTTTGTACTGACATTCCAGTTTTTAATATTTTGTATATTAGTCTTACACTCTATTTTGTATATTAGTCTTACACTCTATTTTGTATATTAGTCTTACACTTTATTTTGTATATTAGTCGAACACTCTATTTTGCATATTAGTCTTACACTCTATTTTGTATATTAGTCTTACGGTGTATTTTGTATATTAGTATTACACTCTATTTTGTATATTAGTCTTACACTCTATTTTGTATATTAGTCTTACACTCTATTTTGTATATTAGTCTTACGGTGTATTTTGTATATTAGTCTTACGGTGTATTTTGCATATTAGTATTACACTATATTTTGTATATTAGTCTTACACTCTATTTTGTATATTAGTCTTACGGTGTATTTTGTATGTTAGTCTTACGGTGTATTTTGTATATTAGTCTTACGGTGTATTTTGTATATTAGTCTTACGGTGTATTTTGTATATTAGTCTTACGGTGTATTTTGTATATTAGTATTACACTCTATTTTGTATATTAGTCTTACACTCTATTTTGTTTATTAGTCTTATACTCTATTTTGTATATAAATCTTACACACTTTTGTATATTAGTCTTACACTCTATTAGTCTTACATCATGTTTTGTAAATTAGTCTAACACTATTTTTTGTATATTAGTCTTACACACTATTTTGTACACCCAATTATGTATATATACGTCTAATACCCTATTTTGTATATCACTTTAATACCCTATTTAGTATATTACTCTTACACCCAGTTATGTATATATACGCCTACCACACTATTTTGTATGTAAGTCAAACATACTATTTCTGTATATTAGTCTTACACCCTAATTTGTAAATTAGTACAACACCCTATTCATTATATTAGTTTTAGTTTTAACACTCTAGTAGACCAAAAGTGCTAGAACCTGTTAATGCCAATGTTGTTAGTGTCTGCGTCAGATTCATACTTCTTACAACAATATTCAGTAAGTAATAACTACATGTATATGATCAAAAATACAAAGCAAGTCTACATATACATTGCATGCCAATGAAACCTGATACTTACAGAAATACCTTACAAGCGTATGTTGTACATGTATATATAATCATAAAGTATTCATGAGTACAATTTTAGAGACATATATTCTTATAATTTCAATTATATTTATATTGACTTACTCACTCCCGTTGAAATAATTACATGACTTGTACAAATCTACGATGACAGTATGTTTTACCGATGCTGGTTCTCCAGAGTATCGACTTCATGGTATCATTTTGGACATTTCATACATATTATTCAAAGCTGTCAGGACGAATGAACATATAGAAACGAGTAATCGCGGTTCCTCAAGGTCAAATTTGCTAAAAAGGGCATTGACGCTTTGAATATAAGTAATATTTCGAACCTAAAATCAGTCCAAAGTTAGATCCCACCATACTTCCAATACAAAGATTCACCATGTATTTCCTATAGCTGTACACGTTCAGTTGCCTCTAAGATCTGACTCCTTCCGGACACCTGGTCTTATCCCGATTGGGATTCGTAATTGTTCTTCATGTTGAAACCATGTGTACATCTAATTCGTCGTGTTATAATGGACTTGAGTTTTTGATTATTGATTTGTACCTCTTCAATTTTTACTTACTTAAAACATATTAAAAAGATAATGATGAAATGTTTTTTTAGCGCTGATGATTATATCTCTTATTGCATGTCTTGTTTGCATATTGTATATTGTATATTGTATATTGTATATAAGGACTATTGTTTTTCATTTTACCTTTTTCATTTCAAGTAACATTCATAATATGATGGCCAACTTCATTATTCTGTTATAAATCGTTTCTAAAAAGGGCAAAAACTGGGTGATAAAATAAATGCAGGGTCATACCGGTAATCCGGGTTAACTCGAAAGTTCCTACTTCCTCCAAAGTGCCTACTGGTCACCCGGTTATCAAAGCACCTTTTGCTTAATCTTATAGGTAAGGATCCCGGTGTTGTTCTGGCTTACGGCATTGAAATTTTATGAATTCACAAATAATTCCTCGGACTTCGAGGTTTTGAGAGCCAAATATGAACTAATCATGAAAATCTTATTCTTGAGGCAAATTTCCGGCAAAATGATTTATTTCCTTATGGAAACTTTCAACAGCGACGGGATTTAGTTGTGACATAAGTGCTACTGGTCCAAGGTGAGATCATTGTTTTGGAAGTGTCCACTTTGATCGTATAAATTATTATTTTGTGTTTGTTTTATTGTTTTAGGTTATTGTAATCTGGCTTTTTAACCTGGTTTTTCTTTGGTGTAAAATTTGAAATTTTAATTATTGTAACCTTGTGTTAATTTGCAATCGGACAGATATTAATAATATCATTTATGAACATATTTCAATGTGTTTAAGACGTTGTTTGTGTCTAGTTCCAAGAGATAATTCAGTTACTGTTTCCATAATTTTTTACGGTGAAATTTAGTACAGTTGTCCTACATATTAGTTTTTGGACTGAACTGTTTTCTTTAAACTCCTTCCAGATTTACAATACATTTTGATAAATTAACAAATTAATAAAATGATTTTTTTTAGCATGTTATATACGTATAAATATTTAAAAGACTAACAATTTTAGTCATAGGGTAATCATTTTAAATTTAACATTTAGAAGTTGTCAATTTTTTTTCACTTTATTTCCGAAGACAACGTTGATAAAAGCTACTAACTCTGACATGTATGAGGTTTGTTTGCTATCTCGTTATCTTTGTATATTTACATATTATTTCTATTTTTATCGCTTTATTTTCTGTATTTTTATTTGATGCTAACCTTTCACATGACCATTTTTTCTGCTTGCAAGATCACATGACATTAAAAATGCACATTGTCCTATTCTTTGTTTTCCCTGTTGTTTAGAAACAAAATAAAATAGAATTAATTAGTATATCTACTTTTCTTATTTGGATTGATGAAAACGTTGGTTAAATTATAAGGATTGTTTTTTTCTGTCATTAAGGTATGAGAAAATAAAAACGATGTGCACTCTTTAGTGTGGATCCGCTATTATGACAGAAACAAAATTAAAAACAGTCCTTATTACTTAGGAAGCCAACATTTATTTTTCAAAATGTTTACAAATTTTGTAATGATGATAAAATGGACATGTAATCTTCTTCTTTTTAGACAAATTACTTTTATTGTTGATAAAATGGTTTGATATTAATTCGCTTAATCTCGAAAGTCAATAAAAATGTTTATATATATATATGCACAATATTGTAGGAAGTAGTTGGGCATATAGAACTGCTATTTACATTATTTAGGAAATGCAATTTTACTTTATATGCGAATAGTTGATAACATTTAGGATATATTCAATTACTTTAAAAGCAAGAATATTGATACTGAAATGAAAATATGAACTTAGGAGATCGGAAATCATTACTTTTGCAGAATAATTGAAGTGAAGATTTTCCGTTCTTGTCTATATCGAATTAGAATTATGAATATAACGCCAATGTTATTGTTTTGTAAAAAGAAATTATCAACTTTTCGTTCTTGTCTGTATCATATAATGTCCAAATTGGAAGAGCATGTGTTTGATTCTGCATTATCTTAATTTTTGATTCGCTGTGACATTCATATACGCATTCTTTATTGATAAAGCATCGCTGAAATATACAAATGTCAAATAAAGACCAAGACTAGCCTCATAAAGAACAAATCATCTGTAATAGTCCTCATCTCATTTATAGCACCTGATCCCACCTCTGGATTTCCAGAGGTCCTTGTTTGTCCAATGTTCACTAGATTTGTATACGTATCCTGGACATCCTGAAGATTTATACTTGGTATTTAAGATATGTATGATATGGACCCAACATCAATATTTAGCTATCAAGTATTTTAGCATGATACCCGATGATGTCAGCATTGAAAACCAACATCGACAACCATATAAACATATCAACAATTATTTAAGTAGGCATCGATGTACATTCAGTTTTTAAAAAGGCCTCACGCGATAATGGTAACAAACGAACGTCGCGTTATCCTTTATCAGCGAAGGCTATAAACAGATTAATGTATTTCACAGGTGTTTTTCATTCACATGTTATATTTCCAACAAAACATTTCGATGGAGGTAAACAAAAGTAGAAACAAATATATCAAAGAAAAAACAGATTTAACGTAGAGAGGGGCAACTGTAGAAAGTAACAATTGAAAATAAATTACTTATTACCAAACGTATTGTGATAAATGGACTGTTTGCGGCTTTACGGTCATAAGCCATTCAGAAACCGTTATCTACTCTCGATAAGGGAGCTCTTCTGTCGATGGCGAATATACCACATGAAGTAGCTTCCGGGACTTACATTTTAAGCTGGTGATATAAACAAATGAATAATAAGTATTAAAGCAGCGTAAAATATTGACTACTATTTTCTCCTCATTTGATAAGTACAATTGCATATGCATAATAACAGAAAGCCATCAAGAAAAATAGAAAATGATGATGAAAAAAATCAGGTTATATATATTTTATGTGCAAATAATTACAGAGAGACTAGGTGTAAGTTTTTGGGTTTTTTATTATTATTATTATTATTATTATTATTATTATTATTATTATTATTATTATTATTATTATTATTCAAACATATTTATTGCCATTAAACACAAATGATCACTAACAAGTTATGACAGACTTAGAAAAACCTTTCCTTACACATCTTTGGTAACATAAATTTTGAAGAAACAGAAGATGAGATTATGTACATTAAGTAAAATGTCAATGAGAGAGAAAGACAGTGGCTAGACTCAAGGCAAAACCTTTGCTATTCGCCATGTACTCGCAATGTACTGCTTTGAATAGCTTCGTGTTACAATTAGCGTTTTGTCCCGATTGGCATAGAATATTGTTCCAATGTCCGGATTTAAAACTAGCTTTTCTCAGTTAGACTTAGTTTTTCTCCATTTTTTATTGGATGTGAGAAAAACAAATATTAATTGAAAAAAAAAAAATTTAACTCCTTACCCACACCGACTTGGGAACTAACTGACAAAAAACTAAGTTTAAATGAGAAAAACTTGGTTTAGCTCATAAATGTGATTTTAGCTTGCCATAATTTTTATAAGTATAGGAGGACAAAACGGAAGTCATTGAAAGTTGTTCCCTTTCATTATAGTACAAAATGATGAAGCATCCGATGAGGTTAATTTTATCGTAAGGATGATATAGAAATTCTCATAAAAAAAGCTATTTTGATAAATTGAAATGATTAATCAACGTATGGGTATACGTTTTGTTTTTCACTAAAATAAGTAAGATTTCTTTATTTTAATGATTTGTTGCTTTACAAAAATACAAAAATATATGATTTAATTTGACTCAATGGTTATACAGATTTATTGATTTTACACTTAAAATATAACGAATCATGTCCAGAAGGTTATCATTTCCATACACTGTTATCTCGTGTCAAAACAAAACTATATTGAGTTATCCACTTCTCTATCCGAAACCACTGAATACTGTGAAATCAACTCCTGTAGTACATTTTCCCGATGAATGTCTGTGTTAACTATAAATGATGTATCCCGAGCTGGTAGCTCTATCACAATTTCGCCGTGATGTCTGTGGAACAGTTTGTGCTTGATTATGCATAAAATAAAACCTGTAAAAAGTACCAAAAATGATACAATACAGATGATAAAATATACACTAGAGAACACATTGGTATACGTGTGATTTTCGCTATGTTCCGGTACAAGTTCGTGCTCACTGATGTTAGTAATATTTTCATCGTAAATCAAGCCTTCGTGTGCATAATTTACTTGTTCTTTCGCTTTTGGTTTCGTCAGTATTGACTGAGATTTCATATAATCTCCTCAAAAGCGTACTTGGTCCTCTGTTGACTGGTAGTAACTTCCGCTATTGTCGTTTCTACCGAAATTTCTTCTTAAGAGCACATTGCCTGCTGTTCCAGTGATTTGTAAATCTGTCGTGGAAACAAGCAGGATGAACATCAAAACAAGGTGAATTTGTCTCTGCATTTCAGTTTTACAACTAATTTCGATAAACAAAGTACCTTGGAATTTTAAGGCATGTATAAGTCTAGAGGGATAGGTTGACTGTTTGATAATTTATAATAGATATGTAGATACGCAAATCCTCCCAATAATCTATTACGTAACTAGATATAGAACACTGTAGAAAGCGTATTTCAAAAAGATTTTATCATCACATTTCATCTAAGCTAAATTAATTACAGCAGCGTTTGTCTTTAAAAGATTTTAAAAGGTAAACATGTTCAATCCAAGTATGATAACATTCAAACATACGCTGATAATATAAACAAATTAAATCATTTTTTACGGAATGTCAATAAAAGTACACAAAGTTGCGTTTTATTGTAAACATCCATTCAACACATTTTATCATATGGTTCCTATTTCTCAATAAACAATGTATAAGCTCAATAAAAAAGAGCAAAATCATATTAAAGAGTCATATATATGTTTTCAAAAACAATTAATTCGTGTTTTACTACCAAGATAGATAACAAATACAATAACAAATAAGAGATATACACATGCATACAAAATTCTTATATTCCTGTATATTTTGGAAAAATAATGTCGGATCCAGTGTTGTATGTATATAGAAATAGTAAGATTTAATTAATCATCCGCATTATCCATAAGTATCATATCATTCTAATGAGTTGGTGGAACATCATCGCAGTTATGTTATGCTAAGTTGTTTACTGAGAACCAGTCAAAGCAAATTTTGCAGTATGGGGTTAATAATACATGATATTGACACAAAAATCCACTTGTATGTGCATTTCATAGACATAAACTCAAATCCAAGATTAGAATATCCAAATCACAGTTTTATTCGTATATTTTTGCTTTTTAAAATGACGAAAATATAATAACAATTCGCTGAAAAATATAGGTCTATAAGACTTGTTGAATTTTAAGATATTAGAATTTTCTTTAGAGTGGTACTTTCAATTATTTTTTTACCATTGTACTCTTGTGATAGAATTGACATTAAAAGAGATAGACTGGGCTGTTAGAAATTCTTGTGTACGATTAATATGCAAATGAGTTTTGGTCAAGTTTCCCTTACTGTGTATTGGCAAGATCTGTATGTGAAGTTGGACATAGAAGTTCACGTTATCTTAACTGATGAGAAACTCTCGGCAGTCAAGATAAGTTGGGGAAATGTTTTACATGTACACGTATTGATCTAGAGATTTAAGGCTACTGATAGGAAGTATAGCGTGAGGGTATAATACTGCCCTGTCGCATAGAAATTTAATATCGATTAAACGATGTTTATAAGCACAAGATTTTATAATCATATCGCTGATCAATGTAGTTTGTCGCATGATAAATAAGCCATCAGTACTCACGTTAGGCCAAATGTCTGACCGATTTTAGTTACTTTTTTGTAAAACCTAATTTTACCGAATTAAAAAGTTTTCAATATACTGAGTGTATTATACCTCATTAAAACTTACAATTGCCGTCAAGTCGTATCAGTACTTTCAGTACTTTGATTACTTATTGCGAACAAACAATTGCAAAACCGACTTTCTCAAGCAATTTTCACAAAACATCTATGAAAATGTAAAAAAAATTATACCTGTGTTTATCCTTTTTTGTTACTGTACATCAACCTTTGTCAAAACAAAAATTGTGATTTTTTTGTCTCTTTAAATCACGCGCTTTCTGTTAGTCATCTGTGTGAACATCGGTGTACAAACATGTTTTATAATGTTAGACTATACGTATACATCAAGTCTAAATTAATACATCTGAAACAAGTGTACATTTCCCATTTCATATGCTTATGCGTTAGCTTTTATATAAGATCTAGATTCATATGAGAGATATACTAATTCTTATTAGTGTATATAGGAAAATAAATGGCACATATCTGACGTTCCATACTACATACATACCAAGTATTTATCTAATCTGAATTGCCCCAAGTGAACATGGATTGATACATAAAGTAGAGGTATACCAAGTCAATGTGGCACATCCGGGGTCTGTAAAAAAACAAAACAATATGGTCTATATTACAAAGATAGCTTGTACTGATAAAACACATTGCTTTGCTGCACGGAGTTAAGCATTACTGATGCTCGACTTTTTGTGTGTTGATAAGTAAAATTGAAGAATCAAAACTCAAGTCCATTATAACACTACGAATTAGATGAGCAAAATGGTCTGAACATGAAGAACAATTACGAATCCCAAACGTGATAAGACCAGGTTCCGGAAGGAGTTAGCGTCTTCTGCTGGCATGCCACACCCGTCGCAAATGTTCCATGGAAACCTTCTAGTTCGATGAACGGGTCAAATTTGGTAAAAAGGTCAAGTTTGGTGATGAGGTCAAGTTTGGTGAAAAGCATAATTGGTGAAACGGAGTCACTGTCTGTGGCCGTGATCCAGAATACTATCTAATATCTCTGAAAGGGGACTCCATAATGTTTAACAAGATCCCCGTATCGACCATAAAACTTCTTAAACGACGACTCAAAGCGTTCAACAACGTAACCTTGTGTAAGTAGTTTATTGGCTAGTCGTTTAGCTCGCAGAATAAAACATTGATAAGAAGAGCATCCCCTGCCATAACGTATAAGTTGTGAAATGAAAACGCCATAGGCAGGAGAAGATAGAATATCACTACTTAGAAACGGGAAGTTTGTGATCTAGTTTGTCATAGAGGGATTTGTGAAGTTGACCGTCTTTTCCAATCGACAAGAGTAAATCTAGGTAAGAAGCAGATGTGTTGCTCTCTGTCGTCTCATTGATCTCTAGCTCAACAGGATACATCTGGCCGAAGTAATTCTGAAATTATGAATTATTTATTAACAGAACATCGTCGATATACCTGTAAGTAAAATTGAACCGAGATGCTAGCTGTTTGTTTCCTTTGAAGAGCAGAGACTGTATAAATTCCGCTTCATATGAATACAAAATATGTCAGCCAAGAGAAGTGCACAATTGGTACCCATTGGAAGGCCGACAATCTGCTGGAAAACGTTTCCCACAAAACCACGAAAATGTTGTCTACTAGAAACCCCAGCATCTTGATAATATCGTCTTCAGTGTACTTGTTATTGGAATCAGAGTGTTCCTTGACAAAATAAGGTTCTTCATGACCTAACAACAATTATTTATATCTGCAATTTCCTTTTTTGTATACAAAAGAGTTTTTATAATAGATGTTAATCTGTTTTTGAGTTTTTGATGAGGGATTGTTGTGTAAAGTGTCGAAAAATCAAAAGACTTTATGCTTGATAAATAGCCTGTCACCCCTAATTTGATTTAATTTAGACTTGCTTTGTTTGTAAACATGTGTCAATTTACCTTGGTAAACCTCCACATGCATGTATTATCCTATGTACCATGTATGCAATAGTTTTTTTATAAACTATGGCCCATGTTTCATTTTACTTAGGTGTAACATTGTAACACTTTTCTACATAAAGCAATATATAACTTGCATACGCGTACTTGTTTGTTTGTTTGTTTGTTTATTGTTGTTTAACGTCCCACTCAAGTATATTTCACTCATATGGAGACGTCACCAAATACCGGTGAAGGGCTTCATCATTTGGCCTATACTCGGCACTTACGGCCATTGAGCAGTAAGGGTTCTTTAATGTGCCGACACCTACTGTGACACAGGACTTCGGTTTTTTCTATCTCACCCGATGGACAGGTAACCAACCTGCCGCCGACTGGACTCGAACTCACGACTGAGCCAAGCCAACTCGCATTCGCCTACGTTCTGAAGTTATCGTTTTTTTATTCCATGGTCACATTACTCTAGTAAACCAACACAAACCATTGGTGATATAACTGATGCATTCTAAATAATGTTCTATGTTGGTGAAGTTAACACCACAAATTGGAAAGGGGAGACAAATCGATTTTAGTCTCTACTTCTTCTCCTCTTATCGTCTATAATTTATTCAACTATTTCAAATTTAAGAATATCAGTATTAGGTCACCAACAAATGTCGGATTCTGATATATCTATAATATTAAAAACATCTAAACGAAAGTTAAAATCATCGTGATCAAAATCAAATAAACCACAAAAAAGAACACATTTAACTTTAATTCAACGACACATGTAGTAAAATCCATATAACCTGGCGGGATGGAGTATTGTGAACCATTTCTTGACCTGGACGAGTTTAGATTTTAGGCAAAAAAGTGTAACCTTAAAATAACTCGGACCTCGGTTTCTACTTGTCACCATAGGCTATATAAGAAAGTATCCATTAAGAAATAAAACGTTTACCCCGTGCAGCTTGTCATAACCGAAAAGTGAGTAGAATCATCCGTATGATCATCAAAAGGTTACTCCGCCCCGCCCTCTTATGTGAATTGGACAATATTAAGTATCAGTGATACATCTGTGTCATATGTATATACAAATAGTAAGGTTTTATAAATCATCCGCATTGACAGTTGATACTTCTTCATTTTCACTTACTGCAAACCAATGATTGCAGAACTGACTATCTCGAGAAATGTTAGAGTGATATCTGTCATTTTAATAACAATGAACTTGTAAAGTCGTCTTCGGGCTGTGGTTTTGTATTTCTCCAAGTTCATAAGTGGTTGATTTCATTGTAATATAAGATGATATCCAATAACCCCAAAAATGGAATACAATATAATGGAATTCTATAGGAATATGGCCAGAACTATATCAAACTTCAATATTTTATAAGCGAAATATTTTTTAGTGATAGATTATGACACATTACTCAAATTAACCATATTAATATATACGACATTGTATAGTGAATAACAATAAACCTCTTACAATGTATTCTATACATCATTTTACAATAATCCTCACGCCTAACATAACAAGAATTTCTCTATTTTCCAGATGCATGTTTAGCACCAACTTATGTTAATTTCCGTCATTTTAGGTGCTGTAACGTGCCGAGGGCATTACATCAGATTGTCACCCAAGCAGATGCTGACCGCGCTCGTCGTTGCTTAACCTCAGTACATGAATATAAACACTTAATATTCAGCCACAAAAGTTAGCTGTTGGATTAGACAGTTAATCTGCCTATATCCTTGACTCTTACAGTGCTATCTCTAATTACTATATGCAATTGATTTATTCATTGAGGGATTCCTTTATACACATCATGAACACCTTAAAACAATATTAAAATGGAATTGTTGATGTGTAAATCTTTCTGTAAAATTGCGGTAGGATTATTATTTTTCAATATTATCAGGCAATGCTAGTTTTCATAAAAAGAAAATTCACTGACGCATACTTGAATTCAATCATCACCTCTCAATGATTTTAATATATTAATTCGAGCCCATAATCAATATCGTAAACATTTTATTAAGCTTTATTGCATTCCATCAAAATCAATATTGTCACAGTTATAGATACATACAACGTACTAGTATATTCTGTGCTTAAGATATAGTGGATAGGTTTCCATGAACACCTGAGGTAAAATCTCCGTACAGTGTAAATCTATTTGTATACATAACGTATATCCTTGACATTAAACGAACACTACATGGAACACTTATTTCATCATATTTAAACATGATAATTTCTAAGTAAAAATATTCACATATAGTATTCTGTACAATTATTTGTATACAAATAAAGAAAAACTACAATTTAATTTGTATTACAACTCTTATTATTTCATCAAACGTGATGATTTTCAAAAAAAAATAATACGTAGACCTAGTATACATGACATTGGTGTGGCTTCACTTATACAAAAAAAAGTAATCAAACACGTACGATGCTTCAACATTCTTACACCTTCATTATAAAAACTACGTGTATCAAAGCATTAAAGCAGTCAGGAGGTCTATGAGACAGTTTACAAACTTAGTGAACATTTGACAAAAATGGAATTGCAGACAACCCAGAGGTGGGATCAGGTGTCATGGATGAGTAACCACCCCCTA
This sequence comes from Atrina japonica, assembly GCA_030159075.1. Taxonomy (NCBI): domain Eukaryota; kingdom Metazoa; phylum Mollusca; class Bivalvia; order Pterioida; family Pinnidae; genus Atrina; species Atrina japonica. Next base: position 86,694 of record BROG01000696.1, on the reverse strand, counting down.
TTGACCGGTCACATTCACCATCAGCCCATAGTCAAATTCAGATATAACAGATGATGAATAAATCCTGGTCAGAATCGGTATACACTACTCAACAACACAGGATTAGTAAGTAAAGTATTGGAAATGATCATATTTGTTAGAAATATAAAACATGTGAATTCAATTTCAGTTTTTGTGTACATATAATGCATTCATCTTGTCATGTTAATATAAAGCTTGAATAGAAATATATGGTTGCAGTGTTTTATTCATTAATTTAATCTATGTCAAATTAAAAATCCATTTTATATCTGACTAATCGTTAAAAACATTTGATTGTATGAGCACTGAGAATTCATCTCAAAAACTTCGGACTGAATTTTCAATCAACTAAATCGAATACAAAAAAAATTCAATGTATGCAAAGTAAAACAGTTATGCAAACATACTAAATTCCACATTTAGATTTAAAACAAACTGCCATGTTGAAAGGATTTGTAATAATTCAAATAGTAATGTAAATGCAACATATTAAAAAGGCATACATGGTTGCAATAATGTTGTATTTGAAAATATCAACATAATGCAGATATATCTTTTGTTTTATTTTGTCAACATTGTGATGAGCTAACGAGTTGTCATAGTATTAATGATCTCGATCGAAAAGAATACAATGGCAAATCAGATCCTCTGGCTTTCTTATTGAAATTATCAACGTCCTGTATAAAAGCACGAATACGCTGTTCTAGTTCAGCTCCACCTTTCGCCCATTCAATTTTCTTATTTCTCTCTTCAATAAGTTTCTCCATGTGTCCAAATTTCTCCTCTTGTTGTATTTTACTTATTTCCTCAAGCTCTCGTCTAGATCTAGTAGCTTTTTGTTTTCTAATGCTTAAATCAAACAAAGCCACTGGATGGATATCCATTGCCTCCAGAACTTTTAACTCTGTTGCTGAAGAGTTTGCTGTTGTATTTGATGTATTAGGACGTTTACGTCGCGATAATAAATTGGCCATTCCGCGGGGACGATAATACGATGGAAGAGCGGATGTAGTTCTGTTTCTACGCGAGGGTCTATCTCTGGTGGACGGATAATCTTTCCCTTTTCTTTCTGTAATATTTTTTTGAAATGTTCTCAGTGATAATTTAAACATGGCGATATTTACCGGTGTAATGGTAGTTTGAACGTCTGCTTCATCTTTAGATATACAATCAGGTTCCAAAGAGGTCCTCCGATGTACTATATCTAAAGTATTATCTATTTTCTGGATATGTGTACTCACTTCTTTTTTCAAATTTATTTGCTCAGACGAGTTCTTCTGTAAACATCCTTGTTTGTCTTCGCCTGGTAAAATACTCGTGGTTGCTTTGGTTTCCTTACTCCTGATTGCATTACTTAATGATTTTATATCATTTGCCTCTTTTCTAGCTTTTTTCAGAGATTCGTCTCGATCAATACCGATTCTATAACGCTGTTTATGCAAACTGTACAACTTATCCACTAACTCTAAGTCAAGAATATCATTCTCTTGGTATGTATCACTGTAGTCTAATCGTATGTTACCACGGGTATCCAAAAGTGAGTTCTGTTTGCTAACGTTGTTCCGTGGCTGCTGCATCTTGCCACTTGCACCTTCTAGAAGAAAAATATTGCTGAAATCACAATCAGTTAATTTAAATGCACTAAAAATATTCGATACCAAATGTTAGCATGTATACCTTGGTTCTCTCTTTCTCTACTCGCACGCTAGATATTAAATTGCATGAACCCATTTATAAGCGTGTCTTCTTTTCCTTGTCACCATATATATCTATTTAGTTATATAAATGAAAGGCGGGCGTCTGATTTATTTTTCAATTTCAGCTATATTATCATGATTTTCTTACACGAACGATACTAAATAAAAGGAACTTAGAAAATTAGATAGGAAGTACTTATAACTCCGATAAGGCATTTACTTATTTTGTATATCATGCATCGTTGGGTGTTAATTTCATTTCTATATCAATATTGATGAGAATGCACCTACGTTAATACGTTACAGAGTCCACTGTAGATAGACTGAACTTCTCTACCTTACCACCGCTGTATAATTAATGGTTAACATCCAACACAGGTGTGATTGCGTTCAAATCTATATTTAATATAATGGAGTTTCCATTCATTAGAAATTGGTTATAGAAATCTATGTATAGAAAATACTCGAATTTAATTTCAACAATCTGAATTCACAGGTGTTCATCATTGTGAAAAAGAAAGTCACAAACATCATCAATATCACATTATACTTGCCCATCTATTATGAATTGTTTGTGTATGCTTAACTTTAAAATGATAAGCAAACATATAGGTCCAATTATATCTTATATTTGAGTCTCTTTTATATTTAAAGGTTTATTTCAAAGAAATATTTTTTGCCTTATTTCTACCGTATCACATTTTATGCAGTTTTATTTCACTCGTTTATCAATCATTTTTGCCATAACATAAAGTTTTGGACAATGTTGAACTCGTTATTACTTAATTTACATATCACCATGGATACAAAATACAACTGCTCTAATATACAACCGAATATTTTACAGTTTTCAAAACTCAACAATTAGTCTATTGATAGATAGATATATAGATAAATAGATAGACAGACAGAGTCACACAAATAGATAGATAGATAGATAGATACATACATACATACATACATACATACATACATACATACATACATACATACATACATACATACATACATACATACATACATACATACATACATACACATACAAAATTCAAAGGAGCGTGAGAGAGACAGGAGAGGAAGAGAGAGAAAGATATAGGGAAACGATGTAGAGAGACACGGAAAAAGAAAAAACACAAGCAGGAATAGAAAGTCGTATTTTATTTGTATACTTAAGATGAACAGTAATATTTATACCACGAACTAATACGTTTGAACTGGACTTCAGACAAAAATATTAGATATAATTTATATAAAACTATTTGTTACTACCATTGATAAGATACGTTTATGTATCGTAATAAACTGAAATTTATTATGAAAATATTATGTTGTCTTTCCTTTGAGTGTCTTCACAAGCCTCTCACAAGTAGGGAGATGCGATGATTCTATATACACATGTACATGTATTTAAGATAATTCATATATTCTCTAATATGTATGGATGTTCTTTATTTTCGTTCATTATTGTTGATTATTGAATTTAATCCAAAATTCTATTTATTTTACTTCAGGAAAACTTTTAAATAACCCTATAATTTTTATTGAAGAATTTTGTGTATGATTTCGGGAAACATGGAGAATTGGACTATTAAGATATAATTGCACACTAAATTGCTGTTCTTTTAAAAGTATTTTCTGGTACGATGTATATATGCTTCACTGTAACTCTATAATATTCCAAGGAACAGAAGAAAACATATTTCAGAATATTTAGAAAAACGGTGTAAATTTATTATTTATAAAAAAGCTCTTGCATGGAAACGTTCTTTAACATACAACGCAATCCGTGATACAGGGCATTGGTGTCAATCCTATCCAAAAGACGTTTATCAGCATATTGAAAATACCTGATTGCATAATTGTATGTACTCGTGATTATATAGGTGTAATGATAGATAAGATGGTTATCTGTCATCTTATCAACTGTATTATTGTGTCCTTTAAAAACCAAAATGTAAAATGACGCGCCATTGAAGCTGTATTCCCGAAGGTGTTTATGAAATTAAAAGTAATAGGATAGAACAATCACAAACACAATCTAAATTTTAAGTATGTACCAGATAATGATTGATGAAATCATTTCAGATCATAAATTGTAAATTTATACAGTAATCAAGATGTGATCAGTTTGAAAGTAATGGTACTTGTCTACACGATATAATGAGTCCTGTATCTTATAACTATACATGAATATTGTTCCTGTTTCTATAAATATGCATATTCATCGTCACCATTTTATATGATAAAAAGATATACGCATACAGTGAATGTAATGTATGAATGTATGTATGTATGTATGTATGTATGTATGTATGTATGTATGTATGTATGTATGTATGTATGTATGTGTGTATGTATGTATGTATGTATGTATGTATGTATGTATGTGTATATGTGTATATGTATGTATGTATGTATGTATGTATGTATGTATGTATGTATGTATGTATGTATGTATGTATGTATGTATGTATGTATGTATGTATGTATGTATGTATGTGTATATGTATGTATGTATGTATGTATGTATGTATGTATGTATGTATGTATGTATGTATGTATGTATGTATGTATGTGTGTGTGTGTGTGTGTATGTATGTATGTATGTATGTATGTATGTGTGTGTGTGTGTATGTATGTATGTATGTATGTATGTGTGTGTGTGTGTATGTATGTATGTATGTATGTATGTATGTATGTATGTATGTATGTATGTATGTATGTATGTATGTATGTATGTATGTATTTGTAAATGTATGAATGTATGTGTAGACAAAGATAAATTGATAACAAGGAAAGATGAATTAGATAGATAGATAGATAGATAGATAGATAGATAGATAGATAGATAGATAGATAGATAGATAGGTGGATAGATAGATAGAGTGATTACAGATAGTTATCAGCCTAAAAGGAAATGAGAGATGTAACATGAAATGTATCAATATTACTGAGAGACTTACAAAATTTGTGTACTAGTTCCTCTTCGAAATTAGGTTGATTCTGTCGTTATGTCTCTAGTACGCAGGTTTAACTATCCACTGTCTAGCGAATACGAAAAGAAAAGTATTTGTAATTTGTTTAGCCCCCAACTATCATTGTAGTAGGTATGAATGCTGACGTCTCCGCTCAGAGTTAGATATTCTCTCTTGTCACCTACATAATAATCAAGTATTGGCAATCATTAACAGCTGGTAAAATATATATCGTTTATGATTGGCGTTTTAAGTGTTGATTTCCTTTAAATATACCTGCATTGAACAATTACTGCGCTCTAACAAATCAAATACTAGTCTAGCGCACCATAAAATGAGAGTTTTAAATGTCATTTACATATGGCACTTGAGCTGTCAGTGTATGACATATATTTTACTAAAAATGATAATGTTGCTCACAAAGCAAAAGAAATGTTCTACAATTAGGATGTGATAAATAAATCACTTCACATACTCTGGTACATCATTATCTTTAGATCAATTCCTCTTGAATAGGCGTGTATCATGAAAGACTACATTTGACTCCTTGAAGTGTGTTCGATTTTCGGTTCACTCCGAAAGATTTGAAAGCAAAATATTGAAAGGAGGAAATTTATTCAAATGATTACAAATTTTGATTATGGAAAGCACTTAGATTTATGAATACATATCATAAAGTAGGACAACAGATGAAACTGTTTTGATCCCTGGCGAAACCGTCAAAACTCACATGTACAAACCATACTGCTGGACATGACGTACACCTTCAAATTAGGTCATCGATACAAAATCATTTTGTTGATTCGTTTGTTCAAATACACGCGTATGTAATTCCAAATTTATTTTGCAGAACACACGTGAACTCACTTCGCCTTAATTATTCTTTACAATTGTTAATGTCATTTAAACATTTTGTAACTAATAATGCTAAAATCATACTTTTTTCCTTTTTGAATTATTTCAATAGGTATTAAAATTTCGTAATATATCAATTGATTTTTTGTTTTGTTTACTCGATTGGCCAAGCTTTGTCAAATTATTTACATATTAAATTGAAGAAATGTGTATTCATCTGAACGGATAAGTGGAAACTAAAAAATATCAAATTAAATTCGTAAAAATAAATTTTATCAGATTATTAAGGAGTACAATTGCTTTTTAAACGTGAAATTGGTTCTTACAATTGTACGCTTATCTAATTAAAGAGATATTGAAATGCTGTTTGAATATCTAAACTCTGTTTAAAGAAAATAACACAAAGCAAATAATTGATTTATATTCTATGACCGTGTACAAATAAAAAATAAATTCAGCTTTATTTGCAAATTCTATTATCATTATTTAAATACCAAATTTACTACATGAGATTGATAAATCGAATAGTATACACAGAAGGATAACACATGATTCAACACAAATTATTACACTTACCTCGCCATGAGCAGGTTTTTTAACGTCGTGATTTTGAACGATAAGAAAGTCTCTCAAAAAGAATTTATCCCGTGATTGCTTGTTGGCTTGCGAAATAAAACAATATAGGTAGCCAGAATTCATATAAACTGTGACTGCGCAAATGATGAACTGGTATCGATAGATGATATACGGGTAAATAGTAGCATACTACCATATCATACGTAGTTACAACAGATCAACCGATAGACTTACATGTACTGATGTCAGCTTACGTTTGCTTCAAGTGGATATAATATTGATGATCGTCGGTATATTTAATCAATGTATTGTACTCGCTGCAGGTGAGGGAAAACACAACAAAACATAAGCCGAGCGTATACATAGAAGCGATTATAATAGTTTATATATCACTGTTGGAATATATTGAACATCTATAATACTCTGTATTGATAGCAAAAATATTTGGTTTATAATAACAGTGGTATGATTTACTATGTCATACAGATACCTTGAACCTCATTTAAAATTGTAGATTATCTCGTTTGTGTAAATGTGAAAGGATGTATACAGCACATTTTAGATTAAAGTTGAATTGAAAATCATTCTCTTTGTTCATGCATCAAAGTTGATAAAATCACGGTGTGTCATAATGGAATCTATCCTCGTTTTCTAGAGGCCTTTGTTATTTTTGCGGTCTGGGTCTTGTCATATCTGACACCTTTATTTCTGATAGGTTAATATTCATTGGTCGAGTGACTTTTGTAAGATCTGAATGTCACTGGTCTTCCGTACTAGCGTAAAACATCATCGTGCTAAGATGGACGTGGCGAAAAAAGGAACCTTCTATGCAATGGCAAAGGTAGATAGAGTTGTCCAAAAGCTGATTAGGTCTCATTTTATGTGAATCATTTACGCAATGAACACAATAAGGCGTTGAACAAATAACAGCTAGATTTTAAATTGTATAATTAATGTTTAATTGTATATTTAATAAAATTCAATATCCTCCAAAGGGAAGTATAGTTATACGAAAAAACAGTAAAACACTCAATATTCACAAATGTTCGGCCCCTTGGCCTTTATCAAGTGAAAGACGACAATATAAATATCAGTTACATACAGGGGGCGGAACATTTGTAAATATTGAGTGTTTTACTTTTTCTTTTTTTTTTGTATAATTAATGATTAAATGTATCCAGTGCTATGACAAGCTTCAACCAAAACCAAAACGGTTAATCGGCCACTTTTCTGAACATTATAAACACAATATCAAAATTATATTTTGGGGAAAAGATACAACTAAAGTAGTATTTCGCCCAGATACCACAACTTAAATTCTAATTTTCAAAAGCTAAGATATTCATTTTACAGTTAGTACTCTCAAACGGATTTGGCAACACATTTAGATTTATAATTTGGGATTGTGTGATACCACTATTTTCTTTCGAAAATATAACTATATTAAAATCGAGCTAAAATCTTATTGACAGAAACGATCGTCTTGAGCATTTGTTTTGGACTCTTTTATAAAACTATAACTTTGGCATTGTTAATGAAATTAATAACAGCAAGGTCGTTGATACTGGTGGTGGACCGTTTGAGTCCCCGAGAGAGTATACATAAACCCAGTACCTAGTATATCGTTACCTGCCAGTTATTTTGTACTAAAGTAATATTTCGCTCATATACCACAATTTGAATTTTAATATTATCAAAAGCTATGTTATTCATTTTACAGTGATTATTCTAAGACGGATTTGGCAAAAATATTTAGATTTTTAATTTTCCTCGTATGATACCACTTTTTCTATCTGTGATATAACTATATTAAAATCGAGCTCAACTGATGGAGTACTATTGACAGAAAAGATCGTCATGATCATTTGGTTTGGACATCTTTGTAAAACTACAACTTTAGTATTGTTATTTATATATATTTACACACGACGCACGAACTGCAGCAGAGTTTAAAACCCATTCGTATATATGACCTATATAGCGATACAGTGATATTGCAAGAAAGAATCCACGAACTAAAGGTTAAAATATTTTCGTAATTCTGTAATTTTATTTTGTCTTCTGAATTTGATTATTATCCATACTAGATGAAAGATGACACGCTTAAAGGGGAAGTGTTACACTATTTTTGAATTATAGCTGATTTACACCAGCAATTCACTAAGTTCGATGGTGTGATTTTTTATTTATTGGTACTGATGAATTCCCTCACAGATCCATTCATTATCTTCGTAATGCATGTTGAAATGGCGCCACAAGAATGATTACTCTCACGATCAATGATGTATTTCTGCTTAAGCAGGAAGCATAATTTATTAGAAAATTTACACGATGATTAGCAACTTCAACTTTCTGTAAAAAATAAATTCTGAAGATGTCATTGACAAAACGAATTTACTTATATAAATATAATTTTTTTTAATTTGCTATATAATGGAACTTAGTTATGAATTTCAAAGTAGTATAAATTATCATATTAATGAGGAAATCGGGTATATATTTACTGATACGGTACCTATTCTCAGACGAAAATCGAGGTTTTTACCGAATATCTTCAGTTCAACTGATATAATTACTTTGAAATTTTGTATCACAATAGGTTACCTTTATATGCAATATAATTTGATAAATTTTGATGGAAAATACCAAACAAAAAGTTAATTCAGCTCATTCAAAAAACTCAATCTGAATGCCGTAATCGTGATGAAGGAGGACCGGTAGTACTTACGCTAAGCTGGTGACGTCATTTCCCTCCGGACTTGTGTTTGACAGTACGATAAAAAGACGAGTGATTACAGTGTTAAAGTAAAATTATTAATCGTAATTTCTGTAACATGTTTCATCTTGTGTTTAAAATCAGGTGATATATTAAAAATATCTGGAAAAATCTTGTTCATTTACGTGCAAAGAGAAGTGTCCAACAATAGACACTGTCCGAGAATAGGTTCTGCACCAGTATATTGTATAAAAACAATTTTATGTAACTAATTCAAAATTAAATCTAAGCTTTTAATTTTTAAATCTAAAATTAGAATTCTTTTCTATTACTTTTAGTTTAGGAAACGGAAAAATCCTGATTACCAAAAGTCGTAAGTTAATAGTTTGTTTTTATTTTGATAACGACATCAACAGAGGTACACTAAATGCCATGGTTATTTTTATGTTTTGGTAATATACTTATTGTCATTCAAAATACTGATAAATAATAAAGGGCTTAAGCCGAAGAAAGAGAAGTACGATCTATTTTAACACGACACGCCCATGCTGTCATTTATACTCCAAACACGTGTCTACAGACACAGACACTTGCGATCGCATTTATCTCATTGTTTTGAAACATGTCAATCACTCATTTCAGCTGAGTTAACCGTGATTGACCTTTTATGGATTTTTATACAAACAAATGTGTTTATAATCATTTTACATTTAAAAACTCTCAATCTTGTCGGAAAGAGAATAAAACAATCTTCTAAAGATATAAACAATATACGAAAACTAGTCTTTAGTCTAACTCGGAATAAAGTACAATTTAAGTGTCATTGTGTTGTCTAATAACATTTTTATTCTTGAAAAGTGGTAGCAATTTGAATGATATCCCAAAAGTTAGGTTTTTAATAGGTTTTATACTTTGTTCTTTTATTATGTCTAAATGCATATATTATGGTAATTTTAATTCAAAATGATGATATTAAGTAATTGCTCAATTATATTATGGCGGCAAGGTTTTAATGGTGAGAGAGAAAAACCGGTTACAATTGTACCGGGGAAAAGACCACCGAGCTTCTGCAAATAATTGGCAAACGTCCTCGCAAAATCAGCTCAGGTTCCAGGTCGGGCCTGCGCTGACCAGAAATGAGAGACTTCATGCTTCTGTGCTCTAACCACCGGGGATGACGCGTATTAAATAAGGCCACATGAAAAGTTCTCATCTGTACAAAAGAAATATAGTCCAAGACATAACCAAGAACGTATTCCAGATTTTCTTGAACAATGTGACAGTAACGAATAAGAAATGCCTAAGATAGTGCCTGTATCAATGGGCTACAATGCCAAGAAAAACTTCATGTTAGACATGACTAGATTACTTAAACAACCTTAGACAGAAAATATCCTAGGTCCAGCAAAATAGGACTTACACTATAGTATATTTGGAATATTTCAGAGATAAAAATTCCACCTGAAAACAAAAACTTCATGTAGGCGGATTATATTTCCATACCATGTATACACATTTGCATAAATGAGGAACAATCTCCCAAGAATGTACAAAACTGCTGACTAATTTAATGTACATATTATATAACAAGTGAACTCTGTTCTTATTTCGATTTTTTATACGTCAATGTTCTATGCATATATAAGTTATCTAAACAATAACACAAGAGAAAGGTGGAATAATTAAGAAGTTAACTGTGATACTGACGTATTTAAACTGCCCGCAATGACTTTTTAATTGGCATTATAAGTTGATTGCATATGTAAATGATACACAAATAGAATCTGTGAGAGATTCTTAAGACTGATATTGGCCTTTAATAGGTTTTTTTGCTTTCGGTGTTTTGTATCTCTCTTCTTATTTCATAATTAAACGTCAACTAGGATTGTAAAGCTTAATTGAACATGAAATGTTATCGATGATATTGATACATTGTGATTTATATCGAATTACATGGCTCTTTGTTGATGTCTGAGTCAAAAGTATTTAAAGTTTTAATTCATATGATTCGCTTTTTTTATTTTAGACCTTGTCGGATACCCATGCTTATTCTGATATCGACTTCGATTTCAACAGCGAACTAGAAATTAAAGATACAATAGAATCAAGCACATACGCTTCATCCTTTGATATTTTACTAACTATAGACACAGACGGGAAATTAACAACTAAGCTATACGACAAACGCGACGATGTCGGGTTTCCAACGCTAATTTTCCACATTTAAGTAGTAATATCCCACAATCACCCGCATATGGAGTTTATATTTCACAAATGATCAGACATTTCATATGCAGCGGTAAACTACTCACTGACAAATTATTGACACAGGGATATCGAAAACCGCGTTTGGTGTCAACGTTCCGCAAATTATACGGTCGGTATAATAGTCTTGCTTGAGACTACTCTGTTTCACTGAGTGAAATGTTGAGTTACCTATTCGATGGCGGTTGTTGAGACGTCTGTACCAATTATGACGATGATTCGTTCCTCACGGTTTTCATTTAAATTTACTGTGGACTCACGGCGGGTGTGACCGGTCGACAGGGGATGCCTACTCCTCCATGGCACTTGATTCCACCTCTTGATTTCAAGAGGTTCGTGTTTGTCTATTTTTTTTACCAGATTTGTACCTATATTCTGTAGATCCTTATGATTTATACCTTGGTACCTGAGACTTTTTATATGGATTTGAAAGTTCATTGTCAATATAAGCAAGAAATGTCCTGGCAAATATGAAAAGCTCACGATAGCCTCAACTCTACAGCGGATACATGCTAAATATTACCATTAAAGACACGGTTGTTTTTAAGCTTCCGTTGATTGGTTTTGATAATATATTTTTATTGTTTTTTATCACAAAATAATTCCATTAATTTTGAAAATGTCCTTCATTGCACGGTTTTTAAAACATGTGCCCCAATATAGGTCGCATGGTGGTATGGCATCTAAAATATTCCCTATGATTAAAATAGTAATACATATACATGTATATAACAAAAAACATAATATATCACCGAAATAACTGACAAATTATAGACCTTTTGTTTATTTATATTGTTTGAATTCGTGTTATCACTAAAATAATAAATTTACAAAATGAAATTTAAAATTGAAAGTTAAAATTTACTACCTACAATCTGTATATGAGGACATGAAAGATAGCACTCACTCAACCAGGAACAGATTCTACAGCTTGAGCGTTTAATCCCTTGTGATCGAAAACCAAAGGTAAAATTACTAAATCACTAGTCAAGAAGTGTTCGAAATAATTTCCTGTCTAGTTTTGAAACGAAGCTGGTAACCGTTTAAGACAAAAGGGAGTCACTGTATATGGTGGTGCTCCAGAATACTATCGCGGATGTTTGTCCGATATTCACCGCTTTTGTATATGCATCCTAAAGATTTATACTTTGGTTTCTGAGACTTTTATACTATTACAAAGTCAAATCTGATTAAACTTGCGCGTTTACCCATTCACTGAAGATCACTATGGTGTGCGACGAATTTGTTCTTAATGATAAATATGATTTTGTCAAGTATTTCTGGAGAGCATTTCGCAGTTGTGACGGGAATGGCTAATATACGTTCTTGGGACTTTTTTTTCAGAAAGACAAGATTTTTATTTCATCATTATCATTTTCGATCTTTTCCGTAGATTCGAGAATCAAAAAATTAATAGCATTTGGTACGAAAGGAAAGCGATTAGTCGAGTATAATATTGAGTCGATAATCGAGTAGTCGTTGACATTCCTTATACATGTATCAAGTAATCCAGATCTGTCTTAAATAATTGTCAAGCAGTTTGAATTAAATCAAATTTCTGAGGATCTATTGCGAATATGTAATGTATATGTATTATATGTCTTCTGGCCTTTCATTAAGGTGAATAAAACATTTATTTTCTTCAAAATTTCACAGAAAGAGGAAATATCAACATTACTCATTGATATATATACATTTATTTTTTGCCGTTAGAAAACATAATTTTCTCAATAGTGGTAATCAGCTTGGCAAAGTGAATATAAAGTAGACGTACACGGTTTCCTATCTACTTCAGAATGTCCACTTCTCAATGACCCACAGTAATGCCCGACCTTATCGCCTGCGTCCATTATATCCTGTGGTATAATTTGTCCCGTTGATGCCCATTGCCAATGGTTTGTGTGTGTCGGGTCATAACCACCAACAAAAAAATCTTTGTGACGAAAAGCAGCACCAACTACCAAAAATGTATCACATGTTATTACATGTTTATCATTTTGATCACAAACAAACAAACAACTAAACAGTACATATAAATAATAACAGTTAAAATAAAGCATATTGATGCAACGTTACACCAGTTAAAGCATTTTGTTATAACTTATCATTTGAAGTGATAAATCTGTTAGGAAGCTAAAATCAGTGCATGTAATTTTATGTTATTAAATGACTTGCTCAGTTACTTCCATAACTAATTCCCTTAGGCTATATAAACAAGCGTCATTTATCCAAATAATCCACATTTTACCATCATAAGAGTCTATTTCATAGCTCTAAATATATTACATTGCGCATGCAACACTTTATGACGTCATCACAGACATGGAAAATGGACGACCAGGTGTATACTGTACAGAGAACAGCGTACAACATATGTCTTTAAATTATTTAAACTCTATAAAATACAGGTAAGACTATCTTTTGATAAGTAAAAACTTACAAATCGATGTCAATGTATCATGGTGAGTAAAATCTCTCAGTTCCCTTTGGTTTGAAAATTCAGCCAATCTACCACATGTCTGTTTACAATTAATCTGCAGAGAATCATGAGATTTCAACAACGTGTGTATGTATACTGTATATACACAAATACAGAAATATATATATATATATATATATATATATATATATATATATATATATATATATATATATATATATATATATATATATATATATATATATATATATATATACAGTTCACCCCGATATACCGTCAACTTTGTTTTCCTGAATTTTGGCCGTATAATTGGTTTGGCAATATATCAAGCTTTACTATTTTTGAGGTGTGGTCGTTTTCATTTTGACATGTCTTTTATCCCTGTTCTTAACAACTCACTGTCGTAAATTCGGATATCTTATCTATTGTTTGAGTTTGGACAATTTGGCCACAAATTAAAATGGTCAATATTAAACCGTCCAAAATATGTTGCTTTACAGGTTCGACGGCCGGAAAATCTGTGTCTGTTTCTAACATTAGCCCGGAAACATTTCTAAAAACTTTCATCGTTTTTGTTTAAATTCTTTGACAGGTTGGTATTACAAAGGCTTTGAGGTTATAAATCCCATCTACTCAAATTATTTCCTGACGTGTGATAATTTCTGTGTAAACACACGGCGTGTTGATTTTTTCCAACTTTCACGAAAGCGTGACACTCGTAAGCTAGTCCCCGTCTAACTTCTCCATTTTGTTCATACAACTGGATGCCAGTTTATGACACTCGAAATCCGAGTTACCCCCCTTTGCAGTCGAAGTATGAAGTAAACAGGCTAAGGTCGGCTAACAGTTTTACTCACACCTGTTTTTTCATCTGGTGGATGGCGGTGTGCGTGTTTTGGCGTTGTAACGGGAGAATTATATGGGAGGAAATCCGTTATTCAAGAAATAGCGGCGTAATGCGGGTTTGGCGTTATAACGGAGGGCGTTGTTCGGGGTGGACTGGTTATATAATATTTGGTTTATTTGGTAGCTCGCTTGACTCTTGATCGTAAGTCAAGCAGGCGAAAGGTACATACCAGGTCAATCATCTGTCCCAGTTTTCTCCAAATTAACAAACGTATAATAATAATGAATATGAGAGTGAAACAAGGTATTTCTTTCAACACTAATACTTTTAATTCATCTTGACGTGTTCTTACCCGAGCTTCAGACCAGATCATTTCTCTGGTTACATAATGGTAACACTTTCCATTCACGGCGTAGTATCCGATCGGGCAGTGGTAATGATAATGACACATGGCTAAAACAAAAAGAAAAACGAGAGGATTAATTTGGAACACGATATCCTCTCGTTTGATAGAATTTTTTTTCACTAATTTCATAGTTCTATTAATTTTGTTCACATTTGTTTATTCTTTCCACGTTTATCTTTTCACTTCTATTTCGATAACAATGTATAAAGTAGCATTTCTTTCATATTCCGGGTATGTGTGTGGGTGTGAATTATTTATGTTACAATCTTAATCTGCTTGCCCTCAGGAAGAGACAGGTCATCCCGGAACTTTGACTTCAATTTTGTTCGTGGTCTTAGTCGAGTCATACTATATATATATATATAGTGACAGAAAGTCTCAATTTCATATAAATCCCCATTTTTTCAACACATTAATGGATTCTGTTCTTATTTAAATTTGATAAAACTTTAAGATAAAACTCAAATTATCACCAATTTGAACAGAAAGTAGGTTATTTATGTCACAGTTTATATACTATTAAGAAATAGTCATTAGACCTTGCATACCACAAAGATACGTTAAATACAATGGCAATTTATAACAAAGAATGACAAACATGAAATCAAACAGGAAAGAATACTGATGTCTTTTCACAACTGTATTTAGATATGCCATATATCATATATGCCATATGCCATATATATAGAAAATTATATATATATATATATATATTTACTTTTGTCATCCCACACTAAGATAACAAGAATACACATTAAAAATCGTTGATATTGGCACGTTGTGGTTGTTGTTATTGTCACAACAGTAGAGAATTATATTTGTTGAAAACATATAATCGTACCTTTCGTGTACTTTTATTAAAATCTTAAAATGTTACTGAAAGAAGAATGATCATATACATTAGTCCTTACATGTCGTTGCCGTTGTGGGCATCGATGTCGTTGTTGTCGGTGCCATTTTAGTTGTTGTCGGTGCCATTGTAGTTTTTGTAGTTGCTGTCGGTAAAAGTTGGTGTAAATTACAAAGATCGCCATGACAACATCCACCATTGAGTGATAATTCCACACTACTATCACGTCGCCCAAATATATTTGATGCTTCAGTCGTTAAACTGTTACAGACCTGTTCAGTTTTAATAAAAATGTAAATATGTAAAAATATCAGATACCAAAGTATAGATCTTCAGGATCTCCAGGTTACATATACAAATCTGATGAATAGTGGACAAACACGGATTTCTGGAAATCCAGAGTTGGGACCAGTTTCTGTTTTTTGTGAAACTGACACTAATTTGTATTGATTGATAGACGTGAAAAATACATTTGGAATTTTTTTATGACATGAGTAAGATAATATTTGTTAAATATTCCACAATATAGAAAGCGAAGCTAGTGTTTATCAGCTGTTGATTAAGTCTATCTAAGCTATTTTCTGTTATGTGTCTTGCAATGACTTAGTGTTTGAATTGATTATGGAGTTTTCTTCAGCCTTTCTCATTTCACTGTCTCTTTGTTACAATGTACTAATGTGTAAATGATTGTTTAACATTTGGGTTAAATGGTCAAATCTTGACACCATGATAGTTAGATTATATAGTCAATGTAGACAGATGTGTTCGTTATAAAAGTAAATTTAAATGGTCACTCTTGATAAATATATTCTTACAGTCAGATTAAATTGTCAATGTTTATAGGAGTGTTCGTTCCTAATAACTACTGTTGATAGGCGTGTTTGTTCTGAGAGTCAAGTTAAATAACTGATGTTGATGGGAGTGTTCGTTCTCATACATTGTATTTTGGTTAGAAGGTCAATGTTAATAGTAGTGAACAGGACAGAAGTTACATTACCTGGTTGTGGACACATCCGACTTTAAATCCATGTTCCAGATTAAAATTCAATGTTTCTATTGTGTAACAGACCTAAAGAAATATAATTCAAATATTAATGTTCGGATAACAATATCATTTTAAAAAAAATGTAGAGATATAATAAAAAGGGTGTGGAACAAAGAAAACAATCAATATATCATAAAACAGCAAACAGACATTTGCCAAAATGTCTCGTTCTTCTGTAATTAAATGTCATAATCTGTCTAATCTGTCAATTCTTAGATCTAAAGAGACTATCGTAAAGGTGATCCCATTGTCCCATATATTGTCATCTTATGTGCCGAGATCATGTCTAATATAATAATAAACTTTAATGGTATACATATTTACAATTCTCGAATTCTACAAACAGGAGCAATTTATGAATTCGAAAAGTTTCCACAGTTTTGAGGTCTCAAAATTATTTTTAAAAATGGGGTAATGAAACACAAATATAATAATGCTGTTATCTTCCCTTAAACTTTGCGATGAAGAAAAAGTAATTCATTAATTTAGGCTATGATTTTGATATAGACTTTCAAAGGATTCCTAGAATAAACAATGATATAATAAATTAAACTTTAATCAATTGGTAAATCTTGAAATATAAGAATGATAACACAAAAAGAGAAAAGTTCAAATTATAAGATAAAAATTATTTCATAATTTAGTCATTTCTTTTAAACTCTTCCTATTGTCGAAGAAAATTTTATCAACAAACCGAATACCAAACTTTATAATTTTTTGGGAGTGACAGAGTTAAAATATCCATTGAAGTAATAAACCAAAGATTCACTTAACTTCTTATTAAATCTGTAAAGATAAGATGGGTTACGGTGGGTTACTTTTACATAGAGGCAGATTTTTCAAAAATACAAATAATGATATATATATATATATATATATATATATATATATATATATATATATATATATATATATATATATATATATATATATATATATATATATATATATATAAATGCACAGACATTTAATTTACTTATTTATTAAAATCGTAAATTTTGTATATGCAAGCAAGTAACTGCGTATAATTTGAGAAACGCGCGGGCGCGCACGCGTGTGTGTGTGTTTGAAACTGCGAAATGTATGTTATCTACAGCATCGCATTTCTTTGAATTAGGTGCATAATCTGAACTGACAACCATAAAAGCATTACATGTATACAGATTTTGAAGCGACAAAAACTCCGTTTCACATCTCACAGAGCTTATCAGCTGAATTGTGACGTCATTTGCCGAAAATGACGTCATGATATGACACGTACCATTATATTTTACTAAATTTGAATCTTTTATATCTTTGAAAATATATAAATAGATTAATGGTTTATACGAATAACGTAATGAATGAAAGACTTCAAAGACACACTGAAAAAAGAACATATATGTCCTTTCAGCTCTAAGCCGGCCCATGACAATATTATGTCCTGCTCGGTCTACGCTCGCCTGGGACATATACGTCCTTCCATGTATAAGAGAGTTAATACATGTTAGTCATGATGTTTGTTTGTTCGATATGATATACGCATATTTTGAAGATAACTTTTTAAGGATACTTAGTCAAGTTTGGTTTGGTTTTAACTGACTTTAGTTTCAAAGAATATAAAACTTTTTTACAAATTCTGTCATGTTTGATTATTTGTGGATATAGGCATGATCAGTTTGCTTGCTACACTTCCTCTCCTTTCTGTTATAATTTCCATTTTGTAACCATATCAGCCAAACCCATTTCGAAGGGAAATAATTCCCATTAGAGGTCACCTGCCAATTACAGTCAAGTTGATTTTATGATTTTTTAAGATAATCGGTGCTCATAATTTTTATTAGCTGCACTAATATTCTATATAAAATGTCGAAATCATGAGCTGACCAATGTACTCTAACTTAGCCGTGGTAGTCAATTAAATTTTTAATGTAATGTTAATATTGTTAAAAAGAAATGATAGCTCACTTTCAATCTTAAAAAATGCATATCAATTGTTTTCTATATAATTTCATTATTTTCTCTTCATGAATAATTATCTGGTTACCTCTTGGTTTCCAGAGGTCCGTGTTTGTCCATTTTTACCGGATTTGTATCTATGTCCTGGACATCCTATTGATTTATACTTTGGTATCTGAGATTTTTATATTATTACTTATGCAATACTTTGGCACAAAACCTGACTGCAGTGAAAGTAGCATTTACAAAATAGAAATAAATGTCCGTTCTTTCATATGTTTGAAATACACGTCACGTCTGAAAGAATTTTCTAAGTTAAATATATATTTAACGATAAGCAATTGATATAAAGGTATTAATTATAGACACCCTAGTGTTAACAGTAACGACGTACAAGATCCAAGGTAGGATCAAGTGTCAGTCGAGTGGTCACATCCATCGCGAGTCCATGGTGATATAATTACAAAACATCCCCTCTTTCTTATATAAATTAATATTACCTGTTACGTCTGGACGTTCATGTATCTACATATCAACTTACATGACCTAATTCACATATCCTAGTTGCATTACAGTTTTCTGTCCTAGAAACATGATCACACTCGTAACATTCATCTGTAAATATAAATCATTGCATAATAGTTTACTGGTTAGAAAATCTGACTAATTAAGGTAATTCAGAAGAGCGGGCTTTTACAAGGACTTGCATATGTAGCTGACTAACCTCAAGTTTTAAGGTGTGCAAGAGAAACAACACATAGATCTACAATCAATTTCGTTTATCAAATGTGTCTACAACACTTACAAAGTCAATTAATAGGTCGGATGTGACAAGATGTTTTCTTTGTCAGACCTAAAACCTTGTACAATACTGAAATTGTAGGGTGTCAAGCTAACGACTTTGGTCGATTTGGGTTAACGGAATGACACACCACGGCTGTATTTTATATAATTGGAAAGAGGAGACCAAGCCTCATTGAAATATCAATGTCGTCGTTATCTGAAGTGGTAACGATTTCTTAAATTTTGGGTTAAAGTTCAATGATCCGATATGCCAGGGCGTGCACAACATATGAAGATTTCATATACAGAGGTAAACTACTCACTGACAAATTATTGACACAGGGATATCGAAAACCGCGTTTAATGTCAACGTTCCGCAAATTTTACGGTCGGTATAATAATCTTGTTTGCGACTACCCTGTTTCATTAAGTGAAATGTTGAGTTGCCTTTTCGTTGGCTGTTGTTGAGACGTCTGTACCAATTGTGACGAGGATACATTCCTCACTTGTTTCATTGGACTTGACTGTGGACTCACGGCGGGTGTAACCGGTCGACAGGGGATGCTTACTCCTCCATGGCACCTGATCCCACCTCTTGGTTTCCAGAGGTCCGTGTTTGTCCATTTTTACCGGATTTGTATCTATGTCCTGGACATTCTATTGATTTATACTTTGGTATCTGAAATTTTTATATCTAGAAATTTCAGAAAACGCACAGTCACATTGAAAAAGGTTGAGGCCCCTTCATACATGCTTTTAGAGCAAAATAAATTAGCATTATTTTAAGAATTATAAGTATAGTGTCTACATTTAGGAATAATTTGATTTTTTGTTTTTGCAAATTATTATTCGAGGTGGAAATTTATACCTATAGGGAGCACATTTGATAATTTTCATCATCTGTTAGATAACAACGACCTTGATCCATCATTGCTTTAAAATAACGGAGTTTTTGTAATAGATTTTACACGTGAACTCTTTACATTTTTATTGGATATTAACATTTGTATATTGTCCCCAATAAATGTTGTTTTTCACTGTTTTGTGAAAGAAAGGATTCTTCAATGTCTTGGTATATTTCGTTCTTGTGGTTGGTTAAGCATAATAATTTGTACCAGCATTATTGTAATTGACTGATAGTATTTCAGATAAATGTTGTATATTTTAATTGGTTTTTTTTGCATCCTTTAAATGTTTACTAAACTTATATGTTTGCGAATGAACACCAACGAGAGTCTAAAAGTAATAATATGTACTTACAGCACTTTCCGCATAGCCTGGGACAAAGTGACGTAGCAATACAATCTTCACTACACATGTTTGGGTTTGCTTTGTGAAGTAGATTACACGCTATATCGTCTATGTCTGCACACACCCCTGATGACGCTCTCTTGATGGCTGACAAAATAGTAAATAAACTTTATTTTGGTTTCAATGTGATATTCCATTTAAGCGATATGTCAGTATATTTGTAATGTTTTGAAACCAGACCTTTCAACAAACTCTCGACATTCCCATGGCAACAAATTGATTGTGCAACTTGATTCATATAAAGCAGACTTCGTTCAGAACCTTCTGAATCAAATGAAGAAACAGCTAGTGATGGCCTTTATTTTGACATTTAGATATAATGACGACTTTCTGTCAATTAATGGTGACAACATTCCTAAAAATGTCAATGCAATATATCCCAACAAACTAAACCTTCACAACAGAATCACGCACACACACCTACTACTTGACATTTTACCTTCTGTAGTCACAGAAAGGGAATTAACAACCAGGCTATACGACAAACGCGACAATATCGGTTTTACAGTCGGTGTAATGCCCTTGCTTGCAATGACTATGTTTCACTAAATGAAATGTTCAATTATTTGGTCGATAGTGGTTGTTGAATCGTCTGTACAAATTGTAAAAAGGATTAATTCCTCATTTTTCATGTTGATTTGACTGCGGAATCACGGCGGATGTGACCGATCAACAGGGGAAGCTTACTCCTGATCCCGCCTCCAGAGGTCCGTGTTCTGCCAGTGTTCACCAGATTTGAGATTAATACTTTGGTATCTGTGCTTTTTATATTTGTCTGAGTTATATGATACAATTCAGTTCATTGAAGACACATCGGTTTGGAAGTGACATGTCAATACGATCCCTAGACAGACCACTCTCTGTAATGTAACTTTCAGCACCACGTGACAAAATTTAATGCATATTTTTGACAAAATGGTGGGCACCCTAAAGTAGTCTTTGTATCAGCTGATAAATGATAAGTTAAGATTGATACAAAAGGTTCTACAATAAATATTTCAATTCATAAACATTCTCCTATAGTTGTTGGCTAGGTGCATACTCCTGATTTGACTCAAAGTTTACATCAGTGTCATTGACGGCGTATCATAGATCTAAATGCACTTCAGTTTTGTAGGTTCAAATTTACATTGGGAAATTCGTTTAAAAGAATTGTCGTCCATACATGGATATTTATCTGGCTTATTTTTCTCTCTGAATCCGAATTACGACATAGTACCACATATCAGTTCTTTCTTTTTTATTTTTATTGATTACCTCTACTCTCCATGGTTAATTCAAATTCACCGCGACCTGAGTGCCCTAATTCTTTTCAAAGTCACATGATCAGTGCATTGTAATTTCTGAAAGTTCCGGATCTCGGAAATGAAGTATCAATAATAAAAAATAAATTTGTTAGTAACTTGTCTGTAAATGGTCATTTTGTATTTTTTTTTTTTTTTTGGAATGTAATTGTATTTTTTACGAGGCGTTTGTTTAAGATATACCAATGTGTCAATGGCACTTCAATTTATTAACCATACGCAATTTCCTAAGGGAAGTAATTGTTTTTTCATGATGTGTTAATGCGTTTGTTACATGTCATTTTGTTAACAATAAGCCATTTTCTAATCGAAGAAATAGTTTTTCGTGATGTGTTAACATATTATGTAGGTGACGTGTCAGCTTGTTAATGATAAGCCATTTCCTAATGAAAATAATGTTTCATGATGTATTAATGTCTGTATTATGTCAATTAGCGTCATGTCAGTCTCCAAGGAACGTACTAGTTTGTTCATGGTGTGTTAATATGTAAGTGACATGTCAATTTGTCAATGATGTGTTGATGTGTAGCGGACATGTTAGGTTATTAACGATAAGTCATTCTTAAAGCGACGCATTTATTTGTCCATTATGTGTTAATATGTAGATGGCGTGTTAGTTTGTTAACGAAAAGCCATTCTTTAAGTGACGTGATAGTTTTTTATGATGTATGAAATGAGTTATTTATCAGAATGGTAGCAACGGGCAATTCTACGTGACAAGTGACATTTGGCAGTTTGAATTTGTGATATATTGGACTAGATTGTTTTAGTAATATTACAGATTGTTATGGATATGTCACTTTGTAAGTGGTATGCCAGTTTGTTAGCGGCGTATCATTGTCTTTATTTGCAAAATTGATAGAAAAGATTTATGTCATATTTTGAAAAGTTGCATTTACAAAACGTGGGAATATACTTAGCTTGATGTAAACTTTCATTAGCATTGACAACATAGCGTCCATGTTCTACTGTTAATGCATCGCATGTACTAATTGTGCGCTAAAGATAAACAGTGTGAGTGGGTAGTTCATCACATTGTGAAAGAGGAGAAAATATGGACCATATGCATACAACGAATTCATTTATTCAACTTTTTAAATTTTACCTTGAGAAGGTGCATCGTCTGATCTAGTGTTCATGGCGTGGTGGTTACAAAGGTCTGTTGTACAGCAATTAAAGTCTTCCTGTGCCTGGCATATCTACAACAGAACACAATGAAGAAAAAGTGAACGTACTTCATTTCGAATAAAGATTTATTGATCAAACCATCGACATGAATTATCATATTCTTACTGTGAAAACCTGTCAGGCAGTGAAATATCCTTTAAGATATAAACAATAGGCATCAAAAGGAAAATACAAATACTCAAAGAAAGTATTAGGGTCGTTCACATAGTACACACACAGACATGCATATATATGGAGTGTAATGGAGGCAGTTTGGTTAAAAGGCTCGCTTAATTAGCGGTGAAGTGGTTCTTATCTTCGATTGGTTAAATAAGACATATTCATTTCGGAGACATTATATTACAGATAGTTACTAAATATTAAGATATTTGGCATAATAAATTGAAGTAATAGAACAAGCACTCGTTCACTCCCCCAGCTTATAGACAATAAATATTATAAACATAATACCTAAGTTATAATGCTAAAGACGATCGTTTCTGTCAAAAAGACTAACCATGATCTTTATAAATTCAAAGTCATCACCTTGATAGAATATTTTATATTATTATACCTCTAATATGTATCTTTACTTCTGATTAGTCAAAATCGTATGACGTGATCTAAAACATTCTTCATATCACCCTGAAACACCCTCTCACCCTCTATGCCGGTTTATGTCACCCTCTCGTGCGCAGATATGCATGCGCGTACGAGTTTTTTTTTCTAGTAAGCTATGTGGTTAGTAACCTCCAATCACATATCTATGCTCGTTGCAGACTGGAATGGAGAGAAACAACAGCCAAAATTTAATGATTTGACAGAATTAATACATCGTTATCAAATATATTTGCTGGAGTCAGTCTTGATGGAGGCTAAAGATTAAAAAATCGACACAAAGAACGATAAATCATTTCGATGTCGAGTATTGGCACTATGTGTTACAATCGTTATGATCTTACGTAGGTCAGTTTGTTAGTTAAGTTTCGTTGCCTTTCGGTTTAATAAAACAATTCTTGTCCTTGTTTTGGGTTGACATGAATATTTGTCCACCCTCAAGGTGTTATGTCACCCTCGAACAAAGCCCTCAGAAATGAAATAAAAGGAAGAATGTTGAATAGACCATCCGGAGAATACTGATTCATATTCTCATATGATATGAAGATAAGAATATTTATAATGCATTTGTTCCACATGGATAATACATCCACATTATATATAAATTGCACACTATAGTAAATTCAATATTAATCTTGGATACCAAAAGGTAATCAAATAGAGACATTGAATGTCAATTGCTTATATCATTACTTACAGAATTCTGCGCACACCCAAGTTTGTAAACCAGTTTGAAATCATTTGTATAGGACTTGACAACTGTACAGCTCTGTAAAAGTACGAACAAAACCATACTTATTCACCTAGAATTATAATAAAGCTTTGTTTATCTAATTCTTGTTTAATAATTTTTAAAGATTTGCTTTATCTTTACTTTTCAGACTAAAGATAAAATATCTACCTATCTTATTTATTTATTTATCTATCTATCTATCTATCTATCTATCTATCTATCACACACATACACACACACACACACACACACACATATATATATATATATATATATATATATATATATATATATATATATATATATATATATATATATATATATATATATATCTGTGTGTGTGTGTGTGTGTGTGTGTGTGTGTGTGTGTATCTCTGTATGTTTGATATTCTATCTACCTATATCTTTCTGGTTGTATGTCTAATTATTTATCTATTTGATTATCTGACTCTCTCATTGCTTATCTATTTGTATGTCTAATTGCCTATCTATCAAATTATCTGTCTTTTTATCTATCTGTATATCTATGTAAATAATTTTCTGTCTGTATGTGTAATTGTCTATCTATCTATATCTCTGTCTGTGTATCTGTTTATCTATTAATTTATCTCTATGTCAGATTAATTGTCTATTTATATTTGTCTGTTAAACTGGTCTATCTGTGTATCAATCTTTCTGTAAGTCTAATAACCTATCTTTCTATATTTTTGTCTGTCTATCTATCTTCTTGCAGTTCTAATTATCTTTATATTCATACCTCTGTCTGTCTATTTTTCTGTCGGTCTAATTGTCTTTTCATATTTGTGTCTGTATATTTATCTTTCTGTTACTCCATTGTCTATCTATATATAATTCTGTCTATTTATCATTCTGTTGGTCTATTGTCTATCTATTTATAATTCTGTCTATTTATCTTTCTGTTGGTCTATTGTCTATCTATGTATAATTCTGTCTATATATCTTACTGTCGGTCGATAGGGGATGCCGGATTTGTATCTTTGCATGGACATCCTAAAGATTTATACTTTGGTGTTTTATATTTTCACCACCAAGTATGTATCACTATCACCCGAGGATACCTTTGGCGCGGTACATACATTTAATGATTAATATAAAAGTACCAAATTTCATACTGGATGACGCGGCGCTCATTATAATACGGTGTCCTTCTGTCGAGTCTACAAGGAGCACAGATTCGCTGAGATTGTTTGGTGCTCCTCGGGTTGTCCTAAGCGACATTACCAACTTATCATTTGTATAGTCTAAGGATAACAAATTCTGGTACAAACATAATAAAGCTTATGTGCCCATAAAAATTATCAGATTCGACTAAATGACATTTTTGAGAGTTCATTTACAAATAATATACCATCCATTTCTAAATGTTCTGTCAAAAATTGTAAAACATGTCATATATTAATAACTGATCAGAGGTTTACTAGCAATCTGACAAATAAGCATTACAACACCAGAAGCTGGGATCATCTGGTTTGTAAATCATCTAACGTTGTTTATGGAATTTAGTTTACCTTGTGTGGTTTGATTTATGTTGGCGAAACTAAGGGGCCCTTAAATAAAAGAGTGTCTGGTCATCGATTTGAGGTAAATAATAGGGGTAACCAGATACTCTATCGATAGTTCAACTCCCCAGACCATTCCATTTTGTCTATGAGATTGTGTATAATTTTAAAAATATAACACTGAACCAATAATCCTACCTTGAGTGCCCCCTACCGTAGACAACGTGAAGAATTTTGGATTAAACAGCTTGGCACTGCATACCCCTATGGATGTAACGATAATATTCAAAGTGTAGAAAATATATCAAACCCACTACATGGTGGTGTTAATGTAATGAAACTTTTTAATTCTAACGTAAGACGTAAGCGAAGTCACGGACATCGTTCATACAACAGACCCAACATAAATGATGTCACTTTTTCATCTCTTTTACCTTACGTTAACAAAAATGGGCCTTCATCACATTCGCAGCAAACTTTATTCTGTTCCTTTTACACTTTTTAATGAACTTTTTCAGGAAGCAAGAATGAACCACTACACGGATTCTTCAACCCCAGAATACACACTGAACATTATAATCGCTTATCACAGAGCGTTCAATCCTACACGCGTTAAGAACGATGACTGTTCTGAACAGAAACGTCTTTTCCTAAAACTCAAATATACGTATAGAATCTTTAAACATTTGCAATGTTCTAAATCACAAAAAGTTCAGTCCTGTGTTCACGCCTTGCATTTCATATAGCTATACACCTAGCATCACATCCAAGCTATTCAATTACAAACGGGTTTTGCAGTGCCTAGACATCAACCTTCTTCTACACAACACCGTTACATGTTAATGTGCAAATCCTATCGGACATGTCATCACCGGTGGCGTTTCTATTGTTGAAAATAAAAACCTCAAAAATCTTTTCTTAAGAGGACCTAAATACCGCTAAGTTCGTTCCTATAATTGCCGTCAGAATTCTGTCGAAGAATATGCCAGATGATGGGCAAAACATGGAACCAAACACTTTGAAAAGCTGTACGATGGTTGATAAAATATCGTATTCGAAAACTTATGAACTATGAAAACACGTTATCTCTCTGTATTGAGTGATCCAGAAGTAGTAACTGAACTGGACAGACTACATGACCATTATGTACTGATCCCAGCAGACAAAGCCTCAAATAATATAGTTTTTATTTTCAAGGCACATTACTATAATATAAAAAATCTCAGAAACCAAAGTATAAATCAATAAAATATCCAGGACATAGATACAAATCCGTTAAAAATGGACAAACGCGGACCTCTGGAAACCAAGAGGTGTGATCGGCATTCCTATGGGAACCAATTGTGCCCATTTATTGCCCGACCTGTTCCTTTATTCAGAAACTGTTGAATCAAAGGAAGAAAAAGCTAGCGGTGTCGTTTGAGTTCACATTTAGACGTTTTGTCAATTAATAATGACAATTTTCATACATATGTCAATGTGATATATCCCAGCAAACTAGACATTAAAGATACAACAGAATCAAGCACACACGCTTCATACTTAGACATTTTACTTGATATAGACACAGACGGGAAATTGGCAACGAAGCTATACAAACACGACGATTTCGGCTTTTCCATCGTTAATTTTCCACATTGAAGTAGTAACATCCCACAGTCACCCGCATATGGAGTTTATATTTCACAAATGATCCGATATGCCAGGGCGTGTTCAACATATGAACATTTCACATGCAGATGTAAACTACTCACTAAACATTATTGACACAGGGATATTGAAAACCGCGTTTGATGTCAACGTTCTGTAAATTTTACGGTCTGTATAATAGTCTTGTTTGCGATCACTTTGTTTCACTTGGTGAAATGTTTAGTTGCCTTTTCGTTGGCGGTTGTTGAGACGTCTGTACCAATTGTGACGAGGATTCGTTTCTCGCGTATTTCATTTGGACTTGACTGTGGACTCACGTCGGGTGTGACCGGTCGACAGGGGATGCTTCCTCCTCCATGGCACCTGATCCCACCTCTTGGTTTCCAGAGGTCCGTGTTTGTCCATTTTACCGGCTTTGTATCTTCGCCTGGACTTCCTAAAGATTTATTACTTTGGTATCTGAAATGTTTTGTATCTAAATGTCTATTCATATTTCTGTCTGTTTGTTTATCTTTCTGTCGCTCTATTGTCTATCTATTTATAATTCTGTCTATTTATTTATCTTTCTGCCGGTCTAATTGTCTATTAATATCTCTGATTGTTTATCTGTTTTATCTATTTAACTTTCCACTCACGTGATCTGATGTAGAACAAACTTGTGTTGTATTGCATGTATCCGCCAAAGAGATATCCGAACACGAGTAACATTTCAATGCTGCAAAATTAAGATTGGATCATTATTCAAGATAAATAAAATTTACTAAACGCCTAATAATAATAATAATAATAATAATAGAAGAGTACTCATAGAAGAAATAGAAGTACTGATAATGATTCTACTACTGTTTAATTTTTTTTATTTGGTGTTGTGCGTCAAACTCAGCACTGATGGAGATGGTACCCGGGAGGAGACCACCCGCCTTCCGTAAGTAAACTGACTAACAACCTCACAAAATCAGATAAGGTTCCAGCCCTACACTAATATACTTACGACAATGACCACAGTGTCTTTTACACACGTTAGCAATACAGGAATCATTACACATATCTGGATGGGCATTTGCTATACGTGCACACGCCATGCTATCTACGTCTTCACATAATTCTGCAATTACAGCACTCCAGAAAATCTGTGTCACTGAAAACGGACAATTAAAAAATAAATCTTAATTGTAACCAGTCATTTATCGACATCTGATATGGTGATTTAAAACGCATCTCTTATTTCATATAACTGTTATCATTTTAAATGTGAAACCTTTATATTCTGATCGTTGTCGTCTCTTACTTCCAGTAACCGAGTGGCTTAATTGTAACCAGTCATTTATCGACATCTGATATGGTGATTTAAAACGCATCTCTTATTTCATATAACTGTTATCATTTTAAATGTGAAACCTTTATATTCTGATCGTTGTCGTCTCTTACTTCCAGTAACCGAGTGGCTAAACCTTCCATTTCCTTTCAAAGTGATAAAGCTTCTACATCCGTGTTGTCTTTCTTCCGGCATATTTTACTTAGGGTTTTGGCAACTGTTAAAAACCAACTAACGATGTATAACTGAAACTTATTGAACTAAGGGTTTTTCTCAACTGTTAAAAACCAACCAACGATGTATAACTAAAACTTATTGTACTACGGTTTTACACTTCAAAAACAACCAACGATGTAAAATTGAAACTTATTGTAACAAGGGATTCTAACTATTAAAAACCTACCAATGATGTATATCCGAAACTTGTTGTACTAGAAGTTTTTCACTTTTACAAACCAGTCAATGATGTATAACTAAAACTTATTGTACTAAGGGTTTTCAATGTTAAACTTGTTGTATTAAGGGTTTCTCTACACCGTTAAAAATAAAAAAGAACGATGTATAACTGAAACTTATTAAACTAAGGGTGTTTCTTTACTGTCAAACACCAAGCAAAGCTGTATAAATGAAACTTTACAGTACTGGAAAATTGCAACAGACAAAACCACAACAGAACGAAACATTTATAATATTGTGAGAAAATGCCCATGACTGCCGTGTGTGTGTGTGTGTGTGTGTGTGTGTGTGTGTGTGTGTGTGTGTGTGTGTGTGTGTGTGTGTGTGTGTGTGTGTGTGTGTGTGTGTGTGTGCGTGTTATACAATCATATAACCTAAATGTTCATAAAAAGATTGAAAACTAAACAACAGGTAACAACATAATTTGTATTCTTCAATTACAAACTATTAGCATATTGCAATGGTTTGCTTTATAATAACACGTATTTTAGCCCGCCTATGAGTATTTGCATACAACAAGCTATAGTATCTTTTGTAAACGAGTTCCGTATCAGAATTAGAATTTAAACAAAGTCCGCTATACATTATTAGTTACTAGATGCATCTTCTGCAGCACAAACGCGGTTTCAGAGACACAGGACTTCATTAGTATTTCAGCATAGTAAGACTCGGGGTCAGCATTTCATTTCTGGGTCAGCAAGAAGAGTAAGTTGGTAAAGGAATTAATTCGGTTTAATACACCCCCAGTCTTATCTCCCTTTTCTATTATCAGACACTGTTGTTTTCTTAATTTGTAATTGCAGTATATTACTTTGGAGGCTTAAGAATGTGGCAGTGGTCATAGTTTTGTACAAGAAATTTCAGCTAATGACCAGTCTGTTGCGATGCTGATGAGGTCACCCTCTTCCCTAACCAGAGGGGTTTGATGTGACAACTTTTGTGATGTGTTGCAGGCCATTGATATTTATTTTTGACTGACGATGAAAATTGATCTATTAAAAACTTTTGAAGTTTTTAAAAAGAAAATTAATCAACCCAATGAATTATTTGCCAATGTTTATAATCGGTTGACATAAACTGTTTCTTGTTTTGGAGGTCTGACAAATGTTTAATCGGCGGCCTCATTTTATTTCACCGCGACTAAAAGGGTCTAAAACATGAAATGCTAAATAACTCAGAAAATATGATATTGTTATTTTAGTAAATAGGAGGAAGAATGTACGATATAGTCTGAGATAAAATATGTGAATAAAATACTCTTACCGAGAATTATAACTGGAAATTTCATCATGGTGTGTTGAACCATGTTTAGTTTTCTTTCTCAGGAACTGCTATCTAAGATTGTTGTGATAAGAAGAAATAAGCGGCGGTGAATAAGTGTATTACTGTTATTGGCCTTTTCTATTGAAACCAATACATAAAGCGAATGTTGCCTCTCCTTGCTATAATGTATCAGCACCGACGAAAATTCAAAAACATAACATGCAAGCGTATTTTATCACTGATAAATGCAATCGTAAATTCCGTACACCATTTACTATCTATATTTACGATCTCAACAACATCAAGATACAACTAAGTATTAACCGATCCAAAATCATCCATGTTCTCAACTAAAAAGTGGAAACAAATTTGTCTAAGAAGTTAAGTATGAAGGTAAAATTTTCTGTCTCTGATAAGAAATGGTTAATAATTGCATGTTATCAAAATCTCGTATAAGTATATCTATATTGGACAAACATCGGCTGCATATTTCGAATTGAATATTGGTTTCTTATACCTATGACAGAGTTTCCCCATAAATTTCCTATTCTCGTCAAAGTTTTAACAACTCATGATATGCTGTCTTGTAAACAAACAGCAATGCGCTATGTATGGCAGATGCGATTTGATTGTACTCTAAAGTGTCAATTTATGTACTAGTTATATACAGCAAAGTGATCAATTCGTTATGTAATATGAAATAGACAAGCTGCAACATAGACAATAGATAAAATTCTAAACCATCGCGATTTCTCCGTCCTATTAACTAGCGATATACTCTTAGATTTTCTCATATATAAAAATCTCAGATACCAAAGCATAAATCAATAGGATGTCCAGGACATAGATACAAATCCGTAAAAAATGGACAAACACGGACCTCTGGAAACCAGGGGGGTGGGAGGGTGTATGTAATATGAAATAGACAAGCTGCAACATAGACAATAGATAAAATTCTAAACCATCGCGATTTCTCCGTCCTATTAACTAGCGATATACTCTTAGATTTTCTCATATATAAAAATCTCAGATACCAAAGCATAAATCAATAGGATGTCCAGGACATAGATACAAATCCGGTAAAAATGGACAAACACGGACCTCTGGAAACCAAGAGGTGGGATATACGTGTTTTGTACTTCATTATCAACTTAACATTTTAAGGTTTAAAATAATATCACACTGTGCTACCTCACATAATTCTCGTAATTCACTCCTGCCGTCATATAGTTTTCCGTGATTTATTCCTGTCGTCATGTAGTTCTCCGTGACTGACTCCTGTCGTCACACAGTTATCGTAATTTATTTCTGTCGTCACACAGTGATCGTGTTTTATTCCTGTCACACATAGTTCTCGTAATTGACTCTTGTCGTCACACAGTTATCGTGTTTCTTTCTGTCGTCACACAGTCATCGTAATGTATTTCTGTCGTCACACAGTGGTCGTGATTTATTTCTGTCGTCACACAGTTATCGTAATTTATTTCTGTCGTCACACAGTGGTCGTGATTTATTTCTGTCGGCACACAGTTATCGTGTTTTATTTCTGTCGTCACACAGGTATCGTGTTTTATTTCTGTCGTCACATAGTTCTCGCGATTGATGCCTGCCGCAATATAGTCCTCGTGATTTATTCCTGCCGCCACACAGTTATCATGATTTATTTCTCCCGCCACATAGTTTTCGTATTCATGTCGTCACATAGTTCCCGTGATGTGTTCTTGTCGTCACGTAGTTCCTGTGATTGATTCCTGTCGTCACATAGCACACGTGATTTATTTCTGCCCCTTCTTGTTGTTAGTTTTTTTAATTTTTTTTTATTTTGCATAGTTTTACTGAAAAACCGCGGGGGTGTGTCACCTTTGTGAAACCGTTGTGGTAACCGGGATACAGGTTTCTTTTTTGTTTGTAATTTTGTTTTACATCTCGCCAATAATTTGTCACTCATATAGAGGTCATCAATGCAATATAAGTGGCACAAATATTGACCAATGTAATGGACTGAAGCCAATGCAGTGAGGGTTCTTTTGCATTTTACTGGGACACATGACCTTGTATCTTCCGCTTTTGAATGTAATGCTTTACTACTTGACCACTTCAAGCGTACCCAAGATATTGATAAATAAAAACATGCGGTATTTATAATATCAGACATACTAAATTGCTGGTAAAATATTAAAGTACCAAGAACGTTAAAGCATTTATTGAAATGCCAGGCCAAAGGGAATATGCAGTGTAGTAAAGATCAAAATTGATATAGAAGTTGGTCTGACCATCAAAAAGTAATTGACACCCCAGTGATCATTTCTATAACTTAATTATGATTTCAGACCAGCTGACATTTTCTGATATTCTTTTATAAATAAACTTTCCCCAAGATTTAAGTACATTGTATTTTAATCTAGTGTTGGCAATTACATTTATTTCTAAATTAACATGGTTTCGTGTATGAAGTGTCTCGAACGAATGAAATACAATGAGAGAACTGATTTCTGAAGTAAATCTTACGACTAATATATCTACAAAGAATATTTCGATGAGTTTCACCTTCAGGGCGATATTTGAGTTTTGTCGTAGATCGTAAAATTTTTCTAAAACAATAGTTAAGAGTTCACTACTACATTTTAGAAAGATTAATGAGACATATAAGATATGATAAAGCTTATATAGATCTAAATGTTTGTTCATGATACTTATAACCTAAAGTGCTTGACTTGAACGAACAATGAAAAGAAAATTGTTTTCTGACTTACTACAACGCACACGAGTTCTTGTTACAAGCCAAGTCATTGTTTGTGCTTCTTGATGGTGAATCTCCTAACAGAAACGTTACTCCAAGTACAATGTACATACTACATAACAAAATCTAGCACCCGGGATAGATTGAACTCGTATTATTAATTTTTTAGTACTATCCGGAACTGCTGATCCAGAACACTATGCATCTTTGGACACGTCGTCTTCATTGTTTGTAAGAATGGCGGATCTAGGAGATTTTCATGTTGATACTTTACATTGTTAACATTTGTTTTGCACATAGAGCTTACGAACTAGGTTAAACTGATTTATACGTACATGTATGTAAACAAACGGGAATTCAAGCTTCCCATGTGCGAGAAAAATAACCAAGCACAACATTGGCTAACGCCTCGGTTGAGATGTATTTGTCCATCCCACCTTCAACTTATATTTTCTATCTGGAACTCTGGTGCTGGTGCTGGATTCTATTAAAGTGAAACATAAAACATAACACACAATATAAAAAATTGTTTTCAGAGGTAAATATTTATTTTAACAAAAATGTATGCTAATACTGTTCTCAATGATGATGATCAGCTTGGCACACCGACAGCAAATGAGATGTACAAGATTGCTTAATCAGTCTTGAATGACCAAATCTTATAGTGGCACAGTAACCTTTTTCACCTGAGTCCAACATATCGGTCGGTATACTATGTCCATTCGTTATCCATTCCCAATGGTTTGTATGGGTTGGGTCATAACCACCGACATAAAACTCCATGTGACGAGTATGTGCAAGAGCTATGAAAATGAATATAATCTGTGTGATAGATTTCTCCAACAAATTGAACAACAGAACAGTTGTAAGAAAGACAATCATTTAAAAATCATAAAACATAAAGGATATGTTGACGTATAGCTTTAGGAACGGGCTGTAAGTTATCTCCTCAAAAAGTCCTTACACACTTGATGTATTTTGAATACAGAGCAATCTTAACAAAGCTCGCTGTAAGAACAATCCTTACAGATCTTGTTGCAATTTGAATAAAGAGCAATCTCCAAATTTTCGTTATAACATATAAAGTGCATTTCTTACAATGCTTGTTATAATTTGAGTACAGAGCTATCTTAACAATGCTTGCTTTAGTATAAATAAAGAATAATTGAAATTAATAAATTTCCGACGATTTCGTTGGTTAACAATCCAGAAAACATTAATGACATGAACGATAATTATGGCACGCCCCCGGACGGCACTACCTTTTGTTTACTTGTCGGCCATTATGCAATACATAAATGTGTATTACGTCACTCAAGAAAAAAATAGTTCATCAGTAGTTACAGTCGTGAATGCACCACACGACAGAAAAAAGATATAAGCAACACCGCGGTTAGGCCTACTTGCCCTGCAACGACTACGTCCTCTAGCGATGGATATATTAACATTCCGGTATCATTGAATATCACTAATACTCTTTCCACGGGATTGATTTCAAATTCCTCTTTCAATAACTGTATTTTTAACTTTAGCAGCCACACATAAATTTCTCTTCCGATATCCGCCATAGTTGTGATGACCTCTCGGAAAATGACGTAACAGTCTAGTGGTGTTGGGGGGTGTCATTACGACGCAATTAATGTGCGACAGTTTAACTTGTTTATTTATATTATTTCGAAAAATCAATAAATAAACAAATGTTTCAGAAAATTACCAAATTGTTATTTTTAACTATAAGCATTGATTCTATATTTTTCCGGTTCACTACGAAATGACCTGAATGAAGACTGCACAATTTTGCATAATTCGCTTCGCGAATTACACAGTGTGCAGTTATAATTCAGGTCATTTCGCAGTGAATTGGAAAAATATAGAATCAATACTTAAATACTCCTTTCAAAGCTTCTTTTAATTTGAATAAAGAACAATCATTTCAAAGCTTGTTATAATTTGAACGAAAAACAATGCTAACAATGATCGTAATAATGCTTGTCACATGACAATATAGAAAAATCTTTACAATGCTTGTCATAAGCTTAAAATATTGTGATAAGATTTGTTACACAATTGGTGTTTGTGTGTGTGTCACATGATAAGAAAACATTACACTTACATGCCCATCCTAATATGTTATTGTGTATAAAGTCTCTAAACTCAGTCTCGTTTGAAAATACAGCCAATGTACCGCATAGTTGTTCACAATGATTCTGAAATAATTCATAAAACGGTCGTTGTTGATGTTAAATAAACAATAAACAAACAGTT
Source organism: Atrina japonica (assembly GCA_030159075.1). Classification (NCBI taxonomy): domain Eukaryota; kingdom Metazoa; phylum Mollusca; class Bivalvia; order Pterioida; family Pinnidae; genus Atrina; species Atrina japonica. The sequence continues at coordinate 50,938 of BROG01000696.1, read as the reverse complement.
TTATTATATGTTCACCTTCCATGATGCCTAAACTAATGTCTGGATTGCCATCGATGTCTTTCATGTGATTAACATATTCTAGTATTGGCTTCAACTGACTTTTTTACAGTTTACATTTTTGTGTCGGAACATTTTATATGAATTTTTTTAAGAAAAATAATTTCAAAATCCATTTTAATATTGATGTCTCTCTTCTGTTTAGATTTTGATATCTAATGAATTATATCTTGAAATTAAAGTGGCACATTAGGTTAATCACTATTGACTTGTACACACTCATTTCAACAGACAGGAAAAAAAGTCCAATAAATATTTTATCAGCTGTGTATATGTTTTGTCTCCAACATGATAACATATGCAAAATCCATGTCATCTAACGACAATTTTTAGACAGAGACATCTCACAATAGGTCATTGTCACATGGATATAAAAAATCGCATGTACATTTATCACATACATGTGTAATCACGTACTGTATTGCACTGCAGTTGGCTACGAAAATTCCACCGGAGCTACTTTTCTAAATGGAATCCCAGCTAAATAAAATATTTGATGACGAAGTTAAAAGAGGAATGAAATTTAAATTAGTGTACATAATATAATACATAAAACCAAACAAATGTTTCTATCTGTATCATCTGACTGCACTTTATCGTTGCAACGGAAACACTTGAATCCGTCCGCTACAATAATAAAGTGCAGTTTGTTGATATGGATAGAAATATATGTGCACTTTTTGTCTATATATCTCACCTATTACGGTCTATTTATAATTGTTTGCAATTATCTTGTTCATTTATCTGAAATGTTGAATAATGGAATCTGGTTGTTGCTGTTGTTGTTGCTGGTGGTGGTGATGATGTTAAATTGTCTTTAACTTTGTCTGACAAAGGGTTTAACCATCTGTTGTATATTGGACTCGACTATAGACTCGTTGTGGGTGTAGATAAGATAAGATAAAAGTGAAATATTGTACTTTATGTATTTTTCATTCTAAAATATGAAAGTATTGTTGTTGAAAAAAATCAATACTCTTTTCAACAAAGCAAAAAAAAAAAAAATTCTTACCTTAGCATCTGTCCAGGTTTTCAGTGATGATGAAAAATGGTAACATTTTCCACTTTCCTCGTGGAATTCAATCGGGCAATTTCCATGGTAACGACATGTAGCTAAAGAGAAATAAAAAAATTGTAAGGTGTTCCTAATATGCTTCCATATCATCATGATAAAATCAACATCATCAAAAAAACGATGAATCTTCGAAATGCAATGAAATACATTTCGACGATTCATCGCGCTACCTATAGGAAAGTGTTTTAACACTGTAAAAATTTCAAATACCAAAGAATAAATCTTTTGGATGTCCAGGATAAGTAAAACTCTGGTAAATTTGACAAACACGGACCTCTGAAAATCAAGAGGTGGGACCAGGTGTCATGGAGGAGTAATCATCCCCCAATGCTAAAAGGATAAGTGAAATTATAAATACAATGTATACATAAAATTAAATGATGCATCGATATATTGATATTATGTCTTTTTTTGAAATGGCTAAAAATCAACAATCCGTAACAAAACAATACTACAATAAATTGTATTTTTACATAGTGTCGTTGCTAAAGTAATTATAGCAGTTACCCAAGTGATATAGTAAATCAAAACTTTATATAATAAACTATAGTTTAATATAGTAGGTATAATTACCATAACAACTACAGAAAATTAAAGTTTTATATAGTAAACTATATTTTAATATAGTAGGTATAGTTACTATAGCAACTACAGACAATCAAGTTTTTATATAGTAAACTATAGTTTAATATAGTAGGTATAATTACTATAGCAACTACAGACAATCAATGTTTATATATAGTAAACTATAGTTTAATCTAGAAGGTTTAGTTGCTATAGTAATTATAGCAAACCAAAGCTTTATATAGTAAATAATACTTTGATCTAGTCATTTTAGTTACTATACTAACTGTTGCAAATCAATTTTTTATATACATGTAGTAAGCATTTTTTATCCAGTAAATGTTTCTATGGCAAGAATTTGAAGAGTATTAATTACATATGCTTGTTGTTGTGGGCATTTTTGTGGTTGTTGTCGTTGCCATTGTAGTTGTTGTCGGTAAAAGTTTGTGTAAATTACAAAGGTCGCCATGACAACAACCTCCATTTAGTGATACCTCTACAGTGTTATCACGTCGTCCAAATACATTTGATGCTTCAGTCGCCAACCTGCTACACACCTATTTTAATGAAATGTTATGTTATATAATACTTTCGGAACTTCATACTTAGTATTCTTAAAGCATTCTGTCGTAGGTGAAAAATTTTACATCCCCATTTTATCTCATATATATCCCAAAGAGACCATCCGGTGGTTAGAATAGCAACTGCATGCGTATAATTGCAACAATCTTGCCAAAGGTAACACGTTACATATTTTTGTCCTCCATTACTCTGATCATTGCAAATGAACTTTCGGTAATTTTTACGAAGATTACTGAGTGTCCAATAAGCACTTGCTATTTGCATTTCATATATATTCTATTCTTATTTCCCTTTGCGTTTATTTCCGTACATCATTTCAGACCTAAATCAGGCAGAGGTGTTCTTTTCCGTCGCTTCTAAACATTCGTTTCTGATATTGTCCACGTGCCGGGTATATCAGGTGATGTCTACCCATTCTCGGCTTTATTATTCTGAACACATATTAAGTGCCCAATTCTACCGGACATGGTGGCACGATTGTAAAACATGAGGTACGCATAGTTTTCATATTTATATTGTTTTTATTTTGACAATATCAGCATCAAATTGCATACGGAAAAATAGCTGAATTTTAAGGTACTGGAAAACTTTGCAATAAAACAAATAAATTCGAAAAGAAGATCTTTTACAACGTTCCACGTGTTTGATAATGTATTTAATCACACATTTTACCATATTCTCGACTATATGCCATGGGACAAAAGACATCATTGTGACAGCTTATATCGCTTTAAATCATCCTTTAAAAAGGGTAAGTATTGAAATATTGCAGAATTCTCTCAAGTAAAAAGTTTTAAAATACAACTATAGCTTAAATTCAATTTGCTTTGTTTTTAAAGTAATTATTCTTTATGTATGAGAAATTCTGATTCAATATTTCTCAAGTGTACTGTAGAATTTATTAAATATTTTAACAAAAATATGTATCACTATCACAAAACCTTTTGTTTCAATTTGTTTGCATTCCTTAAATGTGTTTCAATAAACATTATTTTAGCATTTTGTTTTTCAGTTACATCAGTTAAAAGCTATTTAAAGGTGTCTGAGAGAACAAAGTATATGAGAATAATAAATTTCAATATTAATTTTCTTAAACATTAAGTGTATTACCTGGTTATGGATGCATCCAACTTTAAAACCATGCTCAAAATTAAAATTAAGTGTTTCCATTGTGTAGCACACCTGTAAAATGACAATTCTCGTGTTTTTTTCAAACCAATTTGAACAACAATAAAAAAAATGTAGAGTTTTTTATATTAAAAATGATTTGATAACTTCACAATGTTGTATACAATAAAATGTCATCAAATTTTACGCTAGTTTCCAAGACAATTTATTCCTAGATTACCAAATGGTCAACACGTGTGTTTGTACTATTTACACTTTTTTAATAATCAAGTCAGAAATCGCCAATAGACATTTCACATTGATTTGAAATGATATAATATAATATATGAGTATATAAAACTGGGTAAAATTGATCCTATAGGAAAAACACCAGCTTTGTTTACAACATGGGCGCAGACATTTTGGACACCCAAAGTTGTGCGGAGAGTAAAATGAGCCCAGAGATCTGATTGGTCATTAAATGAAAAAATTAGTTTTGTCATTAATAAGTGAAATTAAGGTGATAAAAAAGATACATGAATATTGGAAATTATAGGGTTGACGGATTGGAAAGGAGGGGTCATATGAGGATTGAATACTACGAGTTGAAACAAGTGAAAATTTGGAGTAGAAATGCAACGTCAATACTTTTGATTGCATATTATGTTATATATAAATATTGATCTTTCAGCACAGGGTACTTATTTGACCCAGATTTAATAAACATGGGAGTGACAGTGACCTGAAGTTTTGTAAATTAGCATTGAGGCCTATGGGAAAATATTTGGTGGTGTCTGTCCTATACCAATACCTATACAAATAGGAATTTTTAATGTTGATATAATAAATTTGATAGACACACGAGATGTAAGAATTTAGAGGTCAAAGGACAAGTCATGATTAAATTTTACATACATACTTAACTTTGTCAAAAGATAAGTCACGATTAAATTGTACATACATACTTACCTTTATATAAAGGTGAACCTTAAGAATTTAGAGGTCAAAGTCATAATTACTTTTTATTTACAAGTTTGCATGTAGAAGTATTCATCATGTCCTGCCTTCTTTTCCGTGTTATTTTGTCTAATTTCTAAACAAAATGATTTAGAAAATTAGTGACAGACAGTTGATTCGTTTCAACTTAATTAATCTTTAAACCAACTAATGAACATGCCCTTTTAAACATTATAACTAAGGTGACCTAACTCTAACACTTACATGACCTGATTCACATATCTTAGTCGTGTTACAGTTTTCTGTCCTAGAAACATGATCACACTCGTAACATTCATCTGTAAATAATAAATGTAGAAATTATACTTTGTACATACCTACCTACCTACCTACCTACCTACCTACCTACCTACCTACCTGCCTGCCTGCCTGCCTGCCTGCCTGCCTGCCTGCCTGCCTGCCTGCCTACCTACCTACCTATCTATCTATCTATCTATCTATCTATCTATCTATCTATCTTTCTTTCTTTCTTTCTTTTTTAGAAAAATGGTATAAACATTTTAACAAAATGTTTATACCATTTTTCTAAAAATAACACTTGTAAAATGGCAGATTTGGCAAATAAAAACAGTTTACCTTAAATGTGTTGCTATCATTAAATATATAATCTTGATTATGGACGCAGGCTCATATCAATCTGTCCACAATTTTCATTTCGTTCCTTAAATGTTCCTCATCTTTACTCTAATGTCTTATTTGGTTTCAAATTAATAGTAACTTTTATCCTAGAAGTATAAGTAATTATTTTCATTCAAGATTCACACAATAATTGCCTAGAGGAAAGTACTATACTTACAACACATTCCACATAACCTCGGGCAAAGTGATGTAGCAATACAGTCTTCACTGCACATGTGTGGGTTTGCCTTGTAAAGTAGATTACACGCTACATCATCTATATCTGCACAAACGCTAGATGTTGCTCTCTTGAGGACTGTATAAATTTAATAATGACAGAATCGGTTTCTTAAAACTATTTCAAAATAAAAAATGAAGAAGTACCAATGATAAATGGAAATTCAAAGTCCATTATAATACGACAAATTAGGTATACAAATGCTCTTAACATGAAGATCTATTGCAAATCCCATACAGGATGGGACCAGGTGTTTGGAAGTGATGTGTCACACTCTACTTGTAACTTGTTAGTTTCATATTATTAGGGATTTCTAAAACGCTAGTATGCTCCGCACTGAAATCTAAACTTATTTTGTGAGAACATATTGTCACTTTGCTTGCGAAAGGTTTCATTCCGGATACATTGTAACCGGGTTCTCTCCAAAACCACTTAAAACTGGCCGTGTGGCATAAAGCAACACTAAAAATCCATTTTGTACAATTCATACAGACAATATGATCATGTTGTAAAATGTATCCATTTGCAAAAAAGCTTACAATTACTTTGACGCAAAGAACGTTCTGCATTATCACTTACATTTCAAGGTACCATAAGAGGAAAATTTCAAACAGTATGGGACGATTCTAAGATATTTGATTACAAAATTAAAATGAAGATATCTTCCCATAAGATGGCGGGGCGGAGTGACCTTTTGAATATCATACGGATGACGCTACCCACTTTTCGGTTATGACAAGCTGCATGGAAAAGACGTTTTATTCCTCACTGGATACTCTCTTAAGTACGTTTACAGGTATGAACGATTACTATAATCAGTGTAATGTTAATGGCAAGCTTTATTACCTAAAATTTAAACTTGTCCAGGCCAAAAAGGGTCCACAAGACTCTACCCCTTCAAGTCATTTGGATTTTACTATAACGGCCCCTCGTGCGTTTTTCGCTTTCTAAGTATGCCTTCACATAGAGATTACTTTTAGTACACGTTCATTTCATTGCAATGGATCGGTTGGTGTGTAATCAATGTTCCGTGCCGTATGCATATACAAATAGTAACGATGAATTAATTATTAACGAATAATTTCTAAACTGGGTTTGTCAAGCAATTTACACAAATTATATAGCTATCTAAAATTGTAAGCCTTTGAATATATCTTTCTTGCTATTGTACATCAATTTAAGTTGTAAAAAGAAAGAAACTTGTTTTAGAAAAAACAGGTAATGCCCACTTTAATACTGTTTAAAACAAACAAAAATAAGAAAAGTGTTTTAAACTAAACAGAAACCTAGATCTAGAAATATTACATAACAATAGTTCCCATATTTGCTTTACCTCGTTTTCATTTTACCTTTATAAGGTGCATCGTTTGATCCGATGATATGGTGATTACAAAGATCAGAAGTACAACAATTAAAATCCGTTTGTGTCTGACATATCTACAACATATTAAATGAGCATTGGTGATAAACCATATTAAACAATATCTGTTATGGAGAAACTAAACTTTAACATACTACAAAAATCCTTTTTCATTTTTAAAAGTTTTTTAGTGGTTGAGGTAACAATAAACAACCCGACAATAAATATAACGTTATCGTATCTGGCCTGAAATCTTTTTACATAATCTGGAAATTTGTAAATACAACTGAAATAAAAAATATAATAAACCCATCAATGGCAAAAGAACTAAAATACATTTGGCTCATTTAAAAAAGACGCGCTCTTTATAAAGCTCCATAGCACCGATACGGTTTTGCATATTTTTGAATTTGTTGTTTTTTTAATATGGGCGACTTTGTAACAAATTAATTGCTAGAAGCACAACTGCATGGGTCAGTACAAAGTCCCGTTTAGTCTATATGGATACACATGCCTGTTCAGATATGATACAAATAACATTTTATTCGCTCTGCTGAGAGGAATATAAATTATTCAAAATAAACCAACACATAGTATGGAGATGTGAAGCGCTCATTTTAGTGGTAGTATAAATCTTGTCCAAAAGATAAAACTTACTACTATTAACAATATGAAAAATCTGTTAACTACGAAACCGTCTACAGAAACAGAGCCTCACCATATTGGACCTATAAAATAAATGATAATTTTATGCTTGCGCAGTACCCATTTGATTCGTTTCATAGTTGGGGTGCAGTAAATAATATATATAAACCACATAAAAAGAAACTGAAATATACTGTCAGGCATTAGGGAAATAAAAAGCAAAACTAATGCTATAAAATAACTACTGGAATAGTTACTTACAGAATTCTGGGCACATCCAAGTTTATAAACCAGTCTGAAATCATTTGTAAAGGATTTGACAACTGTACAGCTCTGAAAAATATAATAGCGGATTAATATAATAGTCTACTGATACAGTCAAGATTACTGAAATATTTATGTGTTTTAGTTTTGGTTGAAACCAACTGATTTATTTTATGTAATACTGGATTAAGTAGATTTCATTCAGATTGATCCACCTATCAAAATTATTTTAAAAACAAAATGTCTTTTATTTAATATCAATTGCAATTTTATCAAATCAGGCACTAATAACAAACTAATAACAGAAAAGAGAGAGAGAAAGAGAGAGAGAGAGAGAGAGAGAGAGAGAGAGAGAGAGAGAGAGAGAGAGAGAGAGAGAGAGAGAGAGAGAGAGACTTACATGATCTAATGAAGGACAAACTTGTGTTGTGTTGCAGGTTTCTGCCTCTGAGATATCAGAACACGAGTAACATTTCAAAGCTGCCAAGTAAGACCATTGAATATGTAACTTAATATAAAAATTTGCTAAATGTTTTAATCATTTGTAAATGATGATGATGATGATGATGATGATGATGATGATGTGTTTTGTATATACATCAATATTGTATTATAAAAATAATAATAATAATAATAATAATTATTATTATTATTATTATTATTATTATTATTGTTGTTGTTATTATTGTTGTTATTGTTGTTATTATTATTATTATTATTATTATTATTATTATTATTATTATTAACATTATTATTATTATTATTATTATTATTATATTATTAATTTATTAATTAATTTATTTATTTATGAGGATCATTATACTTACGACAATGACCACAAAGTCTTTTACATACGTTAGCAATACAGGAATCGTTACACATATTTGGATGAAGATTTGCTATACGTGCACACGCCGTGCTGTCTACGTCTTCACATAATTCTGCATTTATAACACTGCAGAAAATTTGTGCCACTGAAAAGTATACAGATGTAAAAATAAATAGAATTTGAACAAATATCTGAAATGAGAAAACTATATTTTAGGTGTTTTATACTATATGTAATATAAATATAGTGGTAGTCGCTGTAATAACGTGTCAAACCACCGATCTTTTAACAATTATCTTGTTTATCTTTAGTTACGTAGAGATGCATGTCTTGGTTGAACTTAAGTTGATTTCCGAGAGTTGTTGATATTCCTTTGGGCTCATTCTAGCCATGTTTTGTCATCTATCAATATACCGACCAACACTTTAGAGCCAAAAATTTGTTGAATTTTGTATAAAATACAATAATCAAACAAACAAACGATATTTGTTCGTGCAATCCAATGTTCTGATGTTGATAACATAGCTCTTGAGGTGAAGGATTTCCATAGATGGAGATTGAAACCGCTTGTCAGTTTCTACTTACATTTATGAAATAAGTAAAAGTTTTAATACCTTTTTCATTTCTATTGTGCATTTGAATGTAATTGATTAGAACAAAGTGTAAAATTAAAATCATTCTAACTAGCAAATAGATTAATGCCCTCTATTTTGATCTGGGTTTTACAATGATTGGGCTCGCTTTGGCGTCGTGACAGGTCAACAGGGAATGTATTCGCTCGCTACTATTATACCACCCCCATTCTGTATTTTGCAAGTGCCTATGTTCATCTGCAATTCATCTTATATGTTTACTGTCCGACGTATTTCGTGTCTTTTTATACCAGGTATATATCAAAATACAAAGTACAAAATGTCTTAACCTTCAATATTACCAGGAAAAAAAAAATATTAATCTGCTGAACATTGGACAAACATGGACTTATAGAAATCCAGAGGTGGTATCAGAGTAAGCATCCCCTATTAACCGGGATAATGACCAAAATGTTTTACATTGAGACCATTGTATCGGAAAGTTATGACTATATTTCATTACAAGGAATCACGATAAGAAGTAATGTAGTTAGATATATACACTGTATATATATATATATATATATATATATATACATATATATATATATATATATATATATATATATATATATATATATATATCGTAAAACCTGCTATAGCGGCAACCTCTATATAAGGAGTACCTGTTTATAAGGTCAGTTATTTCAAGTCCCTTGACTGCATACGTCAACTAAATTGAACCTGTGTATAAGGGTCATCTGCACTTAAAAGCCAATATTGTCTGGTCCCTTGGGTGCCCTTTATATACAGGTTTCACTGTATATGAGTATATGAGGAGTGGTGCCATACACACTGGAATTTGGGGCCATGGTTTTGTGGCTCATTGTTTTATCAAATCACAAAGCTTGTAATTGAGCTGGTGATATTGTAATAAAGATAAGAACTACAGGCAAGACATAAACAAAAAAAAGAACATCAAACAAACAAACGGACGTATCAAGAACATTGTTATTATATTCAACATAAATCTAAAAATACAAGAATATAAAGAGTAGTATAAATCATGAATCGTATATTTTTATCATTTACAAAATTTGGGGCGATTATTGGTTAATATGATTATGTCTTACCGAAAATTATAACTGGAATTTTCATGATGGAAAGCTAAACCAAATTCTGACTTTCCTTCAAACTTCGGTATCGTTTGGCAATTTCTATCTTGGTCACTAGAGATAAGAAACGCATACTGAATGAGGCCATACTAAACAAACCACCATATCTGCACACCAATAATTTTGAACATTAAATCATCAAATGAATAATATTTTAGAGTGTCATTATCAGGTAACGTGAGATACCATGTAAATATTATGTGTGTTGAGTGACCAGTCTCGATCAATTTCATAATGTATTACTAATTTGACACCTTTCTTTATTCTATTTACTTTTGTTTATCTCATTCACATTTCTCTATATTGTTGGTAGTTTAGTTTTATACTAATACTTGTTTGATTTCGTATTTGATTACCACGTAACAGGTAGCTTTTCATTTGTAGTCCGACTGTGAGTGCAGATGCGTGTGGGTGTGTATTTATGTGCTATTTATGTTATTGTAATATTTTAGTCCTGAAGAAGGGACCTGTTGGTTTTCATGATACAGCGATCAATATGTTTAAAAAAAATAGAATATCACAATTTCCTATTAATATTTGCATTATTCCGTCTGAAGAACCACGATGGTGAAAGCGCTAACGGGATAAAAATATTAATAGAAAATTGTGATGTTCTACACTTAACACACACATATATTTGGGGGTTGGGCGGTTACGATGATGGTCAACTGCTGGTGTCCGAAATAACAAAAATTTGAAAATGTATGAAAAAGTAAATATATTTGTTGATATGTTAACACCTCTGCCTGTTCTACAGACTGTGGAGTGTCAACTACATTGGTATTCAAACAGGAAAGGAAGTTAAGTAAATATTCAAATGTCATTTTTAAATTATTGTCAAACTGGAAGGTATTTTTCAGCAGGTTCTGCATTGCTACAATTTTTTAACCTTTCTTGTCTTCCAAAAGTAGAGCAGCTACTATGATATATCCAAAGACGATTTCTTATATCAGTTGAACATATCTTATCAATATATTTAAAGAAAAAAATATTTTGTAACGTAATTGCTTGAGGAAAAAAACATTGTGAAATTTAAAAAAGAGTATACAAAACTGATTTGCATATCCATGGCATCTAACACTTTTTTTTAATGTCAACGCTGCTATTTGATCTCTAAAAGAGTTTTAGAATATCGTGATATAATTTATCTATAAATTAGTATTAGGGAAAATTTCCACTGTAGATATTCTAAATTTATGCATCATCAGGTAAGTTGACTAGTTCATAGAAATTTGTTACCAATTCAAATTCATCTCCCTGGTACAGAAGGATACCGATTCAATATTAACTTCGATATATCGAACTCTTAGATACTGTCTTGTTACCATACAGCAATAATAACAATGATTATATATTGTGTGCAATTGAACTAAAGGTCATTTTAATTAATTTTACTTTTGAACTGTACAATAACAATATACACTACACAACATCGACCTGATGTCAGACTAACACGGGCTGACCGATAGGTCGATCTATTTCTGGCTGACCTTATACCTGTATTCACCTGATTTCTTATTTCGGGGTTGCGATTTACCATTTTATATCTTCTCATTGTATGATCATATTGTTGAGCCGGCAGTGCGCTCGACTCTTGATCGTAAGGTAGTCAGTTAGAGTCTAGCTGGCGGCAGGTTGGTTTCTTGTCCTTCGGTTGAGACAGTAAAATTCGAAGACCCGTGTCGCAGTAGGTGTCGACACGTTAAAGAACCGTTATTGCTCAATGGCCGTAAGTGCCGATCATAGACCAAAATTTGAAGCCCTTCACCGTCATTTGATGATGTATATATATGAGTGAAATATTCTTGAGTGTGACATTAAATAAAAATAAACAAACAATAAATATCTGATATAATTGCTGATTGTATAACACAAAACATTGCGAAGTTATTTATAATATAGTGACTGCGATTCATAAAATGTGCCTGCGCACAACAAATTTGTGTTGCAGATGATGTCATTATATAAACAGAAGGCATAGTATATATATATGGTTTCCGAAAGCCATTGACGTTCCATATTAATGTTACAAGTACGTCATTCTGTTCAAAAGTAACCCTGCTATCACGATTTTCTTATCTTTGAAGTTTAGCAGTAACTTGATATGATAAAGTTACAAAGAAAAACTGTAACGCCTTGCCATAATGGACATTCTAGTTGTAATTATAGGTAAGACAATGACGTTATAATTTAGATACATATCATACAAAAAAAAAGCTATTTATAGTATATGTTTCATAACTGTCATTCACAAACTGACCCCACGTGCTACTGTTCTGTCAACTTTATGCTGCAGATGATGTTATAAACAGCTGGTATTTTTTATGTACTGATACATCAAATTATGATACAAATTTGTAAACAGGACATATCACATGTCATTAGATATTTACATATTTGTGTTCTAAGCATGTTTGATTGGAAAGAGTCAATGCGTCTGTAGAAAGAGAATCATCAAAGGAAACAAGTTATATGATTGATTACATAAAATCACACATGACCCAAATGTCTCTCTCTCTCTCTCTCTCTCTCTCTCTCTCTCTCTCTCTCTCTCTCTCTCTCTCTCTCTCTCTCTCTCTCTCTCTCTCTCTCTCTGATACATTCTAGCGAACAACAGATTTAAGTTAGCGAAGATCTAAAAATGTGTCCGTCATTACTGGATTTGTATATATATCCTGGACATCCTGAAGATTAATACTTTGGTATCTGAAATGTTTATACACACCTTCGCCAATCTGTATAATATGTTTATATCTCTGATATGATCCAATTTACAATATCTGCACAAATTATACAGAATCAAGATACTAGGCGTAAATTTGTCACTGTGATATAAAATCTCAAATACCAAAGTATAAATCTTGAGGATGTCCAGGATACATAAATAAATCTGGTGATATTGGACAAACACAGACATCTGGAAATCCAGAAGTGAATCAAGTGCCATAAAGGTTAAATATCCCCTGTTGATCGGTCACACCCGCCGTGAATAGGTGAGGAAGAAATCCTCGTCACAATTTGTATAGACGATTAAACAATTGCTATCGAACAGGTAACTCAACATTCCATTTAGTTAAACAGATCTGAGAAATTGTGTTAAAAATCAACAATGTACATAATTTTGAGGCCGATATGCTTGTGTCATGTTCATATCATTTGATTAACTGTAGCATTGTGTATATAGCTGTGTTTACCAAAAAATATTTTAACTCTTTCAACTTTTACTACTTGTATTTGATGTACAATAACAAATAAGAGCTATAAACAGGCACAAAATTCTTATACTCCTATATATTTTGTGGAAATACGTCAGGTCCAGTGTGTTATGCATATGCAAATAGTAAGGCTGAATGAATCAAATGCAAATGAAAAGAACTGCCATACTGAGTTTCACAAAATATAGAGGAATTCATAAATTGTCATACCTGTGTATATCTCATTTTTGTTATGGTATATCAATCTAAGTAGTAAAAAGGAAAGACAATATTGTGAATAAAAACACATCAAATGTCAACAGTGTCCATCATTTTGAGGCGAATATGATTGTGTCATGTTTCTATCTGTATTTGATTTTCCTATCAGTAGCAGAGTGTATATTTTACAGTCACGGGCGTCTGATAAATTAAGAGGTGTTCCAAAGAATTACATCTGTTTCTACATTTGAGCCAAAGCATATCTGACTATTTGGAACACAGAGGTCCAAGGTCATAAATGCATAATACTAGTCACATATGGAAAGTAGTCTTTAGAAAATCCTAAATCGTCATTGTATTATTCAGTTTAGTCGTAAAGTTTCCCTTTTCATGTCTATATTTTACGGAATGTCCGAGTATGAAGCCTAGGTTTATGATTACGATATATATCAATGCCTTTGTTGACTTTTCAGTGGCACAGCTGTTCTGCAGTGTTGTAAATGGAGAATTATGTGAAGACGTAGACAGCACGGCGTGTGCACGTATAGCAAATCTTCATCCAGATATGTGTAATGATTCCTGTATTGCTAACGTATGTAAAAGACACTGTGGGCATTGTCGTAAGTATATTGATGTACAGATACAAAACGCATTCCATAACGAATAAAAATAAATATTTTTGATGTTTTATCTTGTGAAAGCACATTCAACACAAAATAACTGATGTAAGACCAACTTATAAATATTACTCGATCACACAATATTGCGTACTATAAATTCCTCATGAATTTTACCCTTCCAGCTTTGAAGTGTTACAGGTGCACCGATATCTCTGTGGTAGATAAATGCAATACAACGGAGGTCTGTCCTTCAACAGATCACGTAAGTACAGATAGACAGATGAAGGAATAGGTACGGAGAAAGACACTTTACTTTCGAAGGCCGGTGGTCTCTTCATGGGTACATTGTAACCGGGTTCCCTCCTCAACCAATAAAAACTGGCCGTCACCATATAACTGAAAAATGTTGAGTGTGGTTCAAAACACTATTCAAAAGTTCAAAATTCAAACCATAAACCATGAACGATCTTAAGTTGCACCATTGTATATATATACTCTAGAAGTATGCAGTAGCTAATAAGTTGTATAACACATAATATACGCCCGTTACAGTACTTGTGATCAAAGGGAGATAATTCGCATTCACGGCAAGTTAGATTTAATTTTTGGTGGTGTACGCGGCATGTAATGAGGGTGCAGTCAATAATGTTGAATTGGACGGATGTATGGTTAAATGACGAGATGGGAAATGTGTTGCATATTACTGAAGGAGACGATTGAAGAACTCTTCATCATGTTTTGACTATTTTGGGGGGATATCGAGTAATTTCTTGGCAACGTAGATGACGTATGCGGCCTGATTAAACATATCAGACTGTAATGTGACAGGGGGTGCTGCGTCATTTACTGGGCCACGTTACTTTATATAGCAATGTACACCTCCATATGTTTACTGATCATGTCCACCCGGCCTGGCTCAGTCGGTAGCACGCTCGACTATTGATCGTGTGGTCGTGAGTTCGAGTCCAGCTGGCGGCAGGTAGGTTTCTTGTCCTTTGGATGAGACAGTAAAACAGAGTTCCCGTGTCACAGTAGGTGTTGGCACGTTAAAGAACTTTCAATGCTCAATGGTTGTAAGTGCCTAGCAAAGGCGAAACATTGAAGCCCTTCACCGACATCGGTGACGTCTCCATATGAGTGAATAGTTAAACAACATAACAAACAAGCAATCAACCAACTGATCATGTCTAATGGCCCTAATAGTACCTATAGAGTAATAAATTTCATATATATATATATATATATATATATATATATATATATATATATATATATGTATGTATGTATGTGTGTGTGTGTATGTGTGTGTGTGTGTGTGTATCTTTTTATTTTACCTTATTTTTCAGAGTTGTACAGTTGCTAAATCATATACCGACGATTTCAGACTCGTTTACAAACTTGGTTGTGCGCAGAATTCTGTAAGTAGTTAGATTTTAACGTAAATGTGAAGTTTACATCTAGAGATACAAAGGTATGTGTTTGGCAAACTTTACAAGATTTGTATCTATATTCTGCACATCTTGAAGATTTATACTTTGGTATCTGAGATGTTTTATATTGAAGCAATAACTGTTCATAGTGACTTAACAAGTAGGTCAGACACAATTTTTCAGTATTTCTATTTGCTGGGAAAATTTTAATTTTCAACTAAAACAAAAGTGCAAAAAGACATGCCACCACTGACATCAAGTGTGAAGATATCTTGATATTTTATGTAAACATTTCTTTTTTTTCATCCAACAATTTTCTTTCTTTTTTATTTATTTTATCTATTGACTTGTTGACTTATCTATTCATTATTTATCTATCTATATTTTGCAGATTTGTCAGACACAATCTGATTTTGCTTGTTGTACCCAAGACCTATGTAATCACGATCTCACGGGTACCTCAGCTTTAGGTGATGATGAACTGTCTCAAGGTAAATGGGAATTAATAAAATATTTATAGACCATTTTCGAGTTGTTCCATTCCGTTAAATTATATTGTAATACTGTATGTGTTTTTGAATTAGAGCACTCATATTTTAGCGGTATAGACTTATAAGCGCAATCTTGAATTCGCGCAATTAATTTCATTGGCTTTGTCGTGTATACAGAATGACAGAATGGAGAAATATTAGCGCTGCCCTTGAATTAGCGCAATGACGTGAGCGCGAAAGGCGATAATATTAGAATACCGCTAAAATAAGTACACGTACAGTAGTTTGTATTCATGCCACGTGACTTCAACTGAAAAGCGTGTTCCGATTATGTAATAATTACATTGACGACATTTAGTGATATCTTTTTTGTGTTCATCTGCAAAGAATTAAGTATAGATGAATGTTCTCTTTTGTAAAGATGATAAGTGTCATAATTTTCATGTAAGTTTCTTTTTCAAATATGGCTCCTATCATTGCATTATATCCATATTATAGCCTATATATACGATACTCTGCTTAACTGGAAGTGACATTTTCCTATGAAACAGTATTATGACGAACTGTGACAGATCGGAGCAACTCGAAAAAGGCCTATTGTTATGTGTGTACACGTATTTGTTAGTCTGTCTGATTATTCATTCCAAGAGTCGGGGAAGACAAAATACTTGAAGTGAATGAAAACGCAAATTGATTTATTTTGCATTGTATAAATTATTAACTATCGATCTGAAAGTTGAAAGATTTTTAAAGTTTCAGTCCTGAAGAGAGCAACATCTGGAGTGTGTGCGGATACGGACGATGTAGCTTGCAATCTACTTTACAAAGCAAACCCAAACATGTGCAGTGAAGACTGTATTGCTACGTCACTTTGTCCCAGGCTATGTGGAAAGTGCTGTACGTATTATATCAAAATGAATACATTATTTATTACTCCTGCCTAAACACTTAATTTTATAAATCTAAGAATAATTTATCAGCTATATACTAAATGTTAAAGTTCTACAGCAAATGTCAAACCAATTGCTCAAACGGATCTTTTCTCTCAATAAGACTTCCTCAGTTCATCTGGAATTAAAATAGATCTTCCGAAACAAAAGAATGGAAAGAAAAAAAATTCATGTCAAATCTCTTTGACATAAGGGGATAATGGAGACAATGGTTGCCTAATTGAACTTTGAGGAGGAAATATGTCCGATGTCAAGTTAAGAATAAAGGTTTTGTAACAGTACTTACTATTTGTGCCTCGTGTTGAGAAGGAAGCCCAATCATGTGTAGTGAAGACTGTATTGCTACGTCACTTTGTCAACTGATGAAATCTAACTGGCATAAACGATCGCCTTGAGCATTATAACTTAGGTATTATTTTGTAATATTTATAACCACTATTTCGTTACCACTACTGATAAATCGTTTAAATATATATTTAGTACCTAGTATTTCAGTACCCGCTGATAATCTTATACTAAAGTAATATTTCGGACTGATAACACCATTTACATTCTATATTCATCAAACGCTAAGATAGTCATCTTTTTACAGTGATTACTCTCAGACGGATGGGCTACGTATGTAGATATATTATTTGGAGACCACCGACCTTCCGCAAGTAAAATGGCAAATATCCTCACAAATATCAGCTTAGGTTCCAACGGAACTCTAACCCGAGCTGCATTTCTTGTAACAGATTTCCAGAGATTGCCTCATATTTAATATACATGTATGTGTGTAAATGAATGTTTATTTTGAAATTATATTCACAGATGAATGTTACGAATGTGACCACGTTTCTAGAACTGAAAATTGCAATACCACAAGAATCTGTGATTCAGGTCACGTAAGTTCAAGTGAGAATCATTCAAGAAGACACCGGAACTTAAATCATCACTAATATAATGAAACATTCTGATCCAACCCTAATGCATTGACAAATTATATTTAAAATCTTGTGAAACTGATAGAAAAAGTTATATTTATCTCCTTCCCTCATTACAAATTTATCATAACTATACGGCAGCTAATATAGTGTTGTTATGAAATTTTGTTGTCTGTTACATACAGATTTGTAATTATTTATTTGTTTATCTATTTATTGAACGGTTATTGTCAAATTGTTATGTTGATACTGTAGGTGTGCTACACAATGGAAACACTCAATTTGAATTTTGAGCATGGTTTTAAAGTCGGATGCATCCATAACCAGGTAATAATTCATTTTTAAAGATCATGCGCCAAAATATATATTTTATTATTCAATACATGTATATTTATTATATTTTTAATGGGTACTCTTAAACGGATTTGGCAATGCATTTAGATTTATTATTTGGTCTTGTAAAATACCACAATTACTTTCGGGTGTATACATTTATGTTAAATTCGAGTTCAATTGATGAAGTCTTATTGACATAGACGAGTATTTTGGTATCTTTTGTAAAAATGTAACTTTGGTATTATTTATAATACATTTGTATTTCTAAACAAATTGAGAAATATCGTATCAATCCACGTTTGTTCATTTCAACAGGTATGCAATAGGTTGGCGACAGAAGCGTCAAATATATTTGGACGACGTGACAGTTCATTAGAATTGACACTTAATGGTGGATGTTGTCATGGTGATCTTTGTAATTTACATAAGCAATTATCTGTTTTAAATCCAATGACATCGACTACCATGGCACCAACAACAACCAAAACGACATCTACAACCACAGATCGTAATTCTTTGTATTCAATGCATTTCATGTATCAATATAATAACATCCATTTCATTTGTATTATATGTAATGGCTGTTTTTAATTACCAAAATAGATTGTGACAAGTTATTTAGTAAGCAAAATATAAACCATATGACTTTTGTCGCTACTTACATTCTAACAACTTTTAACGAGCAAAACAATCATCAGAGCTTCTAATCATTATATTTTGATTACTTCCATCAATGTTTACTGATTTATACGACATATTGAACTATTCTGGTAAGTGTGGACCAATGTATTGTCCAACTAAGACTCGGAAAGAAAACAATAAATATCTGCGTAAGTCTAATCATATTTTAGGATTTACTGAAAGTGGGCAAAAGTTTTATCAGTAATTCATCAATTTATGTTGTCAGACCCAGTAGTGTCATCCCTGCGTTAAAGACTTCATCGTTTAAAAGTATTTTGATTTCGTCTATATGATCGGAATTTCTGATCTGAAAACGCTTCAGAAAATATTCTTGCTTTTCAGCCGCATGTCATTACAATGGACATTGCCCGCATGGATACCGAGAAACAGGAGCAAAATGCTATAGCATTGTTTATCAGAAAATGTCTTGGTATGAGGCTGAGGTGAGAAGAATGTTTATTACCTGTAATTGCATTTTTTCTTTGTCTTTATTCATTTTGGATATAATTGACAATACCTATAATTCCGTTTCAATATTACTATGATCCGCTACCTGAACTGGACCCACCGTCTGCTACCAATAATGGACTCCCATTATTTCGGAAATGTCTACCTTACAAAAGTTAATCATTGTAATTAGATAAAAGAAATGACGATTTCTTGACTTCCTGTTTGCGTCCGACAATGTTTTGTCTTTTAAGTCTCAGGAGCGACAGAAATGTAAACCGGTTTAAAGTCATGCCATTAGTTACCAAAGCCAAAACGATTTTAAGATATCCCAATGTACTCTACAAAGTTCGCATTTTCGATCCATAGGGGTGAATTCAAGGTGGGAGAAATATGTCGCAGATGATATCACTCTTAGAAAACCGCCTCTACCAGAACCGTTTCATTTCATTTCATTTCATCTGATTGATCAACACGGATGGTCGATTCAAGTTTGCATTATCGTAGAAATCGGAAAATTAATATTTGACGTCTTTAAGACCTTGTAATTTTTAATCATATTCGTGTTATGTCTTTGATTTCATCCGCTTTAATTCACCATGGTGCATTCATTTTAAGTGTTTTATCTGTAATTAGGGGAAGAATTTTTCAGGAAATAATTTTGCTGACATAAATGCTTTAGAATTTTATGTATTTTTAAGAC
Source organism: Atrina japonica (assembly GCA_030159075.1). Lineage (NCBI taxonomy): Eukaryota > Metazoa > Mollusca > Bivalvia > Pterioida > Pinnidae > Atrina > Atrina japonica. The sequence goes on along the minus strand of BROG01000696.1, from coordinate 30,838 downwards.
CGCAAAAAGGTATGCGTCACTTTTTACACGATCACCTTGTTCTTCGTAACCACTGGATGTATTTTGACGTATTTCATTTGGATTTAACTGTGGACTCACGGCGGGTATTACCGGTCGACAGGGGATGCTTACCCCTCCATGGCACCTGATCCCACCTCCTGATTTCTAGAGGTTTGTGTTTGTCCACTTTTATCAGATTTGTATCTATATCCTGGAAATCTTTAAAATTTATACTTTGATATCTGGGATTTTATAAATAAATTCTAGTTATGAGCATTCGTTTCAATTTTCGATGAAAAGTATAAAAATGCAATGCTTGTATATAACACGTCATACGAAATATTTCGGCCGTACCATCGGCCTTCATCTGTCGTGTTTAATTGTGATAGCAACCAAGCAATACCAACATACAATGACTTCGCCACTCAAAAAACACAAGAAAATTTACATCATAGTTAGAAGAATTATCGCGAAAAAAAAATTTAAGGAAGGAAAGCCTTAAAAACAAAAACAAAATCATACTAGTTACTTTAATAATATACCAGAATCCTATATATCGATATATTTTGCTTGGTTTTTTTTCAGAGAAAATGTGAACAGATGTGTGGAACGTTAGCTGTGTTCTCTGACCATCAAGTTCAGATGGATTTTATTCGCCATACTTCAATTTTGTCATTTCGTAAGTATTTTATCTTGAAATCACATTCACTTATATCCGATATAAATTAACTTAAATGCCTCCCTTAACGTTTTAAATACATGGATCTTAATTTGAATTAGATTAGCTCTGACAATCAAGTTGCAATTACTATTATATTGTGTGTTTGTTTTTTGACATCCGTATTAAGATCAGAGTACTAGACGATTGAAGTTTAAATTCATTCTAGGTGCATGATATTATTACATTGGTTTCTAATGAATCACAATCCAATAACTATGAAATTAGGGATAGATACTATTTGGCATTAGTTGTTGTTGTTGTTGTTGTTGTTGTTGCTGCTGCTGTTTAACGTTCCACTCAAGATTCTTTCACTCATATGGAGACGTCACCAATGCCGGTGAAGGGCTTCAAAGTTTGACCTATGCTCGGCACCTACGGCCATTTAGCAGTCAGGGTTCTTTAACGTGCCGACAACTAATGTGACACGGGACCTCGGTTTTTACTTTCTCATCCGAAGGACAGGAATCCGACCTATTTCCGACTGGGCTGGAACTCACGACCCTCACGATGAAGAGTCGAGCGCGCTACCGATTAAGCCAGGCCGGATCCTATTTCGCATTAGAGTTTACGACAAAACTTGTCGATTTTCAGTTGCTTTTAATAAGATTATTGCAATTTTTTTTATAATTATTGTAAAAAGATCAAGTATCGATCTAACAATTACTTATAGAGGGCGAGGCCCTCATATATGTAAAGAGGCTTACTTTTTTATTCCTACTACATCCGGGGACCCGTACTACTAATCGTAAAAATTCTGCTCACATCGGGAAATTGCGCGAGGCATAAACAAAATGTCGGAATTGCAAAGTCATTTCTTAAAAGCCCATTGCAAACGAGGTAATAAACTATCGCACTAGCAGACGTTTTGCAGACTTAGACTAGCCATAACGACTAGGGTTGTACATTGAACCCGATCATGAAGCGCATCCATTATTCGGGTAATGTGAACTGCACGAAGTGATAGATACGATGGGATAGCGTAAATATATAGCATAAAACAAAAGATGAAATTTAACTCATGACTAATAAATGACACAAATATTCTATTTAAGTTTTAAAACAGTCAGCCAGACAATATTTTATTTAGAACAATGTGTGAATGACTGAGACATTTACGTGATAAAAACACTGTACATTACTGTAATCCCTTTGGGGATTTTGTCGAGTTGCCCCCGCCAACACTATCGATTTCGCCCTACCTATGTATTATTATTTTATTACTCCTTATAACGATTTTTGTGAAATAATGTCTACGTTGAAGCTCAACTGATGAAGTCTAATTGACAGAAACGATATCATCTTGAGCATTATAACTTTGGTATTATGTTTATATTTGTAATTGCATGCAGAACAGTAAATGTTGCTATATCGTTAAAAATACAAATATATACATAAATCATGATAAAATATAATTGCCGCATTTCGTGTTGTTGTTGTTGTTGTTGTTGATGATACAAAGGAAATTTTGCTGTCTGCTATTTGTTGGTCAATTTTTCGAATATTTCTGTAGTACGCCATGATGACTTCTTTGTCGGTGGGCATGATCCAAGTCAAACAAATAACTGGGAGTGGGTAACAAACGGTCAACCTATTCCAAACACATTGCTGGACACACACGTTGTACGTGGACATTATTGTGCAACTGCAAGATATAATCATTTGGTACTGGGTAGGGCGTCTTGTTCGTCCTCTCTACATGCAGTGTGTCAAGCCGATTACCGACCTTGAATCGACTTCTGAAAAAAATTGTTGTAATTTATTGAAAAGTATTAAAATACTAAATATCATGAGAGTTGTGACGTGCTTTTTTTGTCTTTTTATTGCAAAGTATTTTCAAGATTAAAACATATCAGCGGTACTACGCTATGGTTTTGAAATATCTCCATCTTGGTAATGGACACAATTGGCATGCGCATTCAATGGATAATTCTTAAATAAATTGCCTTTTGATAACCTGTACAAAAATCTAATTTCCTCTTGAACGAATGCACACACGGGTATATTGAAGATGATAACCACTTCCGGTCAGAAACACAACAAGGATATGTTCAATGATCCAGAAATTACTGCCGAACTGAGAAGTTTATATTGCAACTATGTGTATTACGCTCTTTTGGTATACCTATAATCGAAACTGATTTTTCATATTGAATACAGGAACTTCATAAAATCGTTACAAATAGAGATACATAAGAGGATACAGTAAATGATCCACCTAAACTTTACATACTTCTTACCAAAATGCCGACACCGGTTAAGGGGAACGAGCAATACTGTACAGTTGCTTATCCCATAAGACTTGTAAATTAGATGTGATTGCTAAAAAATTCCAAACAGCATTTCGATGATTTAAAGACAAGCCATCTTTCTTCAATTCATATTATCAAAATTTACGACTTCTTTATTTCTGTACAACGCTTTCTGGTATCATCGACAACAGAGGCCTTTCTACAAAAGGTCTTAAGTCTAAGACGTGATCTCAGGACCACAATTACGACTTGCGACAAAGACTTACTACCAGTGACTTGCGATCAAATCAGTTCAGGTCTTTATGACTATGAGGCTGTACATAGATCTAACTTATTTTTGTATGTATCATAATTTCTCTTTGTAAATGTAGCAGGTAAAATACTCATAAGCTATCAAGATCTTATTTGAAAATTTGCCAAAATACCTTAAGACTTCAGTTAGGGTAGCATTGATAAAACGGTCCTAAGTTTTGTCTTAATGTCAAATAACTTAAGACTTAAGACATAGGACTTACGACTTCTTGATAAAACGAGACTCTATTATTTTTTTCACTAAAAGTGGTACCCGTAAATTAAGACATTGGTCATCTAAATACTTGTTTCTTACAACACCACTCTGATTCAACAATATTACACTGACTTGGAATTTCTAAAATGCATATGTAGTGAGTGTCTGGAGACTAGATATAATAGAAAACAGTCGGTATTATCATGGGATCCAATTGTGTCTCTTTTTGGCCTACTTTTCCCATTATCTATATGAACCAAAATTTATCCAGAAGCTTCTGGATTGAAATAAGAATCTAACAGCCTTTGGTGTGACATTTAAATATATTGACGACGTTTTCTTAATTGATTACAATTTTCATACTTACATGAATACACCAATGAATCAGAAATGAAAGACACCGCTGAATCTACCATAAACGCTTCCTACTTGGATATTTCACAAACTATAGATATAAATAAACATCACTATGCGACAAACGTGATGTTTCCGGTTTTCCTATAGTCATTTTACACATTTTAAAGTGCCAATGCCCCTTTTTATGCCTGCTTATGGTGTTTATATCCCGCAGATAATCCAATATGCCACAGCGTGTTCAACATAGGAACACTTCATACACAACTACTTACTGATGAGTTGTGGTTGATAAAAGGATATTTGAAATAGCGTTTGGTGTAAAAAGAATTCGGTCGGTATAATAAATATCTTTTTTACAATTACCTTATTTCACTAAATGAAATGTTGAGTTAACTGTACAATTATATTGTTGTTGTTGATACGTCTATATCGATTGTGGTTAGGATTCATTCCTCGCTTATTTCATTTTAATTTGATTGAATTCGCCGCGGTCGACAGGGGATGCTTACACCTTCATGGCACCTAATCTCACCTCTGGGTCGATAGGGGATGCTTACTCTTCCATAGCACCTAATTCCACTTTGTGTCGACAGTGGATGATTACTCCCTCTGGAAGCTGATTCTACCTCTGGGCCAATATGGGATGCTTACTCCTTCAAGACACCTGACCCGACATTTAGATCAAAATGTAATGCTTGCTATGTTTGGCACCTGATCCCACCTCTGGGTCGACATGGGATGCTTACTCCTTCGTGGCACCTGAATCAACCTCTAAATACTTTGGAGGTCCGTGTTTGTGTAATGTTCACCACACCGTCGCTTATATCATCTTACAATTAATATATTGGTATCTGTGCTTTTTGGTCTGGTTGCACATACTGCCAACCGGGTTATACTTGGATGAATGTCGGGCGGCGGGGGAAGCAGGGTACCTATATCGTGTAATGAACTTCTCCTACAGTTTTAAATGTAGAACCTTGAAACTTTTTAGACTAAATATATATACTATAAAGATAAGATTCATTCCTAATATTTTGTGAATTTGCTGGGTTGTGGAATTTGTTTTGGTAATTTTTTGGAAGGTTTTTCAGTAGAGGGTACCTATTTTGTGTTATCAACTCCCTTACAATTTTAGATGTAGAACCTTCAAAGTTTGTAAATCAATTATGAATAAATTGGAGATGTGCACCGCCTATTATGGATTTATTCCAAACATTATTTCGATTTTTCAGTAGAAGGTACCTATTTGGTGATAATCAAATCTTCCTTCAGTCTTAGATGTAGAACCTTGAAACTTTGTAAAACAGTTAAGTATACACTGAATGTATGTATCGCTTTTTATGGATTTATTTCATACATTTTGTGGATTTTCCAGACGTGAGATCTATTCAATTCGCATACGGTTTCTTCCAAAAGAGGGTAACTGTTTGGTGTAATCAACTCCTCCTAAAGTGTCCATCGCAAAATTAATTCATTCTAAAACCCTGCTAATTGAGTCCTAGACCCATTTTTATTCATCGGCAACTCTCAAGTTGTAAATTAATTTCATTCTGTAAAAAATAAATTTTGATATATCCTTTAATTAACAATAAAGCAACAGACATAATTATCAACAATGTTTTCTCAATATTTACACCGATATTGACCATATTCCAAATAAATAAAATAAAATTAATGACAACTATCAACTATTTTCTATATTTGCTTTTCCATCATCGACAACAACAACTTTGGGAAAACTGATAAATATGATTTTTCATCCTATGAGAAAAATATATGGTGAAATTATTAACAATATTAGAGTGATAATTTTACAAAATAGGCCATACCAAATGCTCAAGACGATCGTTTCTGTCAATAAGACCTCATCAGTTGAGCTTTATTTTGATATAAATCTTCGAAATAAAAAGAAGTTATCATACAAGGCCAAATAATAAAACTAAATGTTCTGCTGAAAACGGATTTGTATTCTGCAGCAAACAATGTCTATCGTAATATCTGACTTCAATTTGAGATATTTTGCTGAAATCTATATGTACAAATATCGCAATAAAATAACGTGCTTAATCTAAGGCACCATAAAACTTAAGAATTACGTAAGTCTAACACTTTTACTCGAGTGTGGAAAATCCTGGAATCTGATTGGCTAAGCAGGCCAATTTGAGAATATTCTCATACTTGAGTAATTTTTAAGTTTTATGGCGCCGGATTCACCTGATTCAAATGTGGGCTATTTCGGGGTTGCGATTTACCAATTTATATCGTCTCATTGTATGATATAATTCCTGATTGTATAATATAAAACATTGCGACGATATATTTATATATATATATATATATATATATATATATATATATATATATATATATATATATATATATATATATATATATATATCACTACAGCATTATCATTTATTAATGTTAGTAATAATAATGTTGTAGTGATATCTGTGCTTTATTTATACTTGTATTTCTCTACAATAAATGCATCGTAATCGATCCATTGTCATTTACAGTAGGATTAAACTCCTCATACCTCTATCTCTCCGACCGAGTTCTCATGTTCGGAATTCTACTCACTACTATCGAAACATTCATTTTTTGTGAATGAGTAGATGGCCAAGTGGTTAGGAAGTCGTGCATGAGATCTAGGCAATTGGTGCCGTAGGTCGAGAGTTCGAAACCCAGCCGGGGCATGGTGATTTTGTAGGTACCTTGTTATTTCTGTATTTGTGCTGTTATATATATATATATATATATATATATATATATATATATATATATATATATATATATATATATATATATATATATATATATATATATATATATATATGAAATGCACCAAAGCACAACCAATTTCTGTTGCAGATTTTATTATTATATAAACAGAAGACATTTTATATATACCGTATAAGCAGAAATTTTACGATGATTAAATTTTGACATTATTAACGAGGTTGTTGAGATCGCTCATTGAAAATCGCTAACAATTCGTTCCTCATCGTAGATAAGAGTTTTTTGTTTTTATTTATAAAAATGCTAAAATTAGTTCTCGCTAAAATTATACACAATATTTAGGGCAAAACGGTAATTTTGCTTCTCGCTAACATTTCCACTTATACGGTATCTAACATTATAACAGATTATAATTCTAAGAGTTTCCGAAAGCCATTGATGTTCCATTTTCCAGTTTCTTCACAAACTGACCCTACGTGCTACTGTTCTTTGAACTTAATGCTGTTGATATCAAATATGATACGAATTGGTAAACGTAAAATATAACGTCATATTTGTGTTCTAGGCATGATTGATTTGAAAGAGTCAATGCGTCTGTTGAAAGAGAATCATCATAAAGAAGCACTTTTTATTATTGATTACATAAAATCACTCGTGACCCAAATATCACTAAAAGCTCTCTCTCTCTCTCTCTCTCTCTCTCTCTCTCTCTCTCTCTCTCTCTCTCTCTCTCTCTCTCTCTCTCTGTACTATTGATTTATTCTAGCGAACAATTGGTTTAATTGGTTTAAGTTAGCGAAGACTAAAGCATGTGTCCGTCATTTTGTTCATTATTTCACAATTTTACTAGATTTGTATAATATCCTGGACATCCTAAAAACTAACGGGGAACATATTTTCCGTTTTAAAATAGTAAAAGCCCTTTCCTAATCTGTATAATGTGTTCATGTCTCTAATATCTTCCAATTTACAATATCTACAAAAACTGTGTTGAATCAAACGACTAGGCGTTAACTTGTGACTATGATATAAAATCTCAAATACCAACGTATAAATCTTGAGGATGTCCAGGATACATATACAAATCTGGTGATATTAGACAAACACAAACATCTTGAAATCCAGACCAGGGATCAGGTGCCATGATGGGGTAAGCATCCCCTGTTCATCGGTCACACCCGCCATGAATAGGTGCGGAAAACTCAACAATCGCTCAATGTTAAAAATCAACAATGTTCATAATTTTGCTTGTGTTATGTTGTTATCATTTGACAATCAGTAGCATTATGTATAAATTACAGACACGGACTTCTGAGAAATTAAAGGGACTTAAGCTGTGTTTACCAAAAGCATATTTCAATTTCTTTTCTACTTTTACTACTTGAATTTGATGCACAAGAACAAATAAAAGCAATAAACAGGCATACAATTCTTATACTCCTATATGTTTTGTAAAATTAAGTTTGGTCCAGTGTGGTATGCATATCAAATAGTAAGGTTGAATTAATCAATTGCAAATGAAAAACTGCCAAACTGGGTTTCTCGAGCAATTTTCACAAAATATGGAGGAATGTTATGCCTGTGTATATCTCAATTTTGTTATTGTATATCAATCTAAGTAGTTTTTTAATAAAAAAACACAGCTAAAGTCACTTTAAAGATCATCCTGAGTGAAAAGTGAAAATTTCTGTATTTACAGAACTCATCAATTTATGAACAACATTGAAAACCCGATCAAAATCCGTGCCGGTGTTTTATAGTTATTGACAAGAAACTGCAAAACTCACCTTCACGAATGGCTCAAGTATCCAGAAAGGGTGGAGCTTCATGTGACATGAGAACGAGGACTCTGGTTGCGAAGTTTGTACTTCACTATAGGCTTAGTATCAAAGGTGACTTGGGCGTGGACGGCAATTAATACACTTGTTTGTTTAATGAGTGAATATATCTCTGTGTGCAGTAATGAAGGAATAATTGTTTTTAACTGTAGCAGTCGTGATTTTGTGAAAGGGCGCTCATTAAAAGTCAACAACGTCCATAATTTTGAGGTTGATATGATTGTTTCATATTCCTATCTGTATTTGACAACTATATCTGTGGCAGGGTGTATATTTTACAGACACAGGCATCTGATAAATTAAGAGGTGTTCCAAAGAAGCACAGGTCTTTCTACATTTACATTCGAACAAGTGACCTTAAGCATATTTGATCATGTGGGAAACCGACATCCTCGATCAGATGTGGATACTTAAAAATTCTAAACAGCTTTTAGAAAATTTGAAGGCACACAATTTTTCTCGAATTCACAGTATCAAAGCTTATGACTTATCTACTCTTTACACTACTATTCCACATAAAAAATTAAAAGAAAGACTTTTCAGCATCATAGACAACTGCTTTTTCACTAAAGGTGGTACCCGAAAATTCAAATATCTAGTGATTGGCTATCAGGATACTTATTTCGTCAAACACCACTCTGATTCTACACATAAATATACTGAAGTTGATATATAAAAAACATGCTGGAATTTCTAAAAGACAATAAATTTGTAATGTTCGGAGACGTGGTCTTTCAACAAACTATCGGCATTCCTATGGGAACCAATTGTGCTCCTTTATTGCCCGACCTGTTCTTTTATTTATACGAAGCAGACTTCATTCAGAAACTGCTGAATCAAAAGAAGAAAAGTTAGCGGTGTCCTTTAATTTGACATTTAGATATATCGACGACGTTTTGTCAATTAATAATGACAATTTTCATACATATGTCAATGCGATATATCCCAGCGAACTAGAAATTAAAGATACAACAGAATCAAGCACACACGCTTCATACTTAGACATTTTACTTAAAATAAACACAGACGGGAAATTAGCAACTAAGCTATACAATAAACGCGACGATTTCGGCTTTCCCATCGTAAATTTTCCACATTTAAGTAGTAATATCCCTCAGTCACCCGCATATGGAGTTTATATTTCTCAAATGATCCGATATGCCAGGGCGTGCACAACATATGAAGATTTCATATACAGAGGTAAACTACTCACTGACAAATTATTGACACAGGGATATCGAAAACCGCGTTTAATGTCAAAGTTCCGCAAATTTTACGGTCGGTATAATAGTCTTGTTTGCGAGTACTCTGTTTCACTAAGTGAAATGTTGAGTTGCCTTTTCGTTGGCGGTTGTTGAGACGTCTGTACCAAATGTGACGAGGATACACTCCTCACTTGTTTCGTTGGACTTGACTGTGGACTCACGGCGGGTGTGACCGATCGACAGGGGATGCTTACTCCTCCATGGCACCTGATCCCACCTCTTGGTTTCCAGAGGTCCGTGTTTGTTCATTTTTACCGGATTTGTATCTGTGTCCTGGACATTCTATTGATTTATACTTTGGTATCTGAAATTTTTATATCGTAAAGACATAATACTAGTCACATATGAAACGTTATCGATAGAAAACCCTAAATCGTCATTATGTCATTCATTTTAATCGTAAAAGTTTCATTTTCATGTCTATATTTTACGGAATGTCCGAGTATGAAGAATATGTTTATGATTATGATATACATGTTGTTGTCTTTTCAGTGGCACAGATTTTCTACAGTGTTGTAAATGCCAAATTACGTGAAGCCGTAGATAGCACGGCGTGATACGTATAGCAGATATTTATCCAGATATGTGTAATGATGTTTTATCTTGTGAAAGCACAGTTAACATAAAATAACTGATGTAAAATAAACCTATAAAAATATAACTCACACAATATTGCATACTACAAATTTCTCATGAATTTTACCCTTCTAGCTTTGAAGTTTTACAGGTGCATCGATATCTCTATGGTAGATAAATGCAAGACAACGGAGGTCTGTCCTTCAATAGATCACATAAGTACAGATATCCAGACAGACATCCAGATAGATAGATATAGAAATAGGTACGAAATAAGTGTACTTACGGAAGGTCGGTGGTCTCTTTCTGGGTACATTGTAACCGGGTTTTCTCCTCCACCAAGAAGACTATTACTACTCTAGAAGTTTGAAACTGTACTACTAAGGTCATTAGACATTATCAGTACCTTTCTGTAGGTGTACACTGCTATATAAAATACCATGACCCGGTTAATGACGTTAAATGGCGTAGATCCCCTTGTCACGTTACAGTCAACAAGTTTAATCAGGCCGCATACGTCGTCTATTTGTCCGAGAGTTCTACAATCGACTCCTTCAGCAGTATGATACTCCTTTCCCATCTCATCGTTAACAATCTCTAGCAAGGTGGACGGCATCTTGTAAATATATATCTGTCAAATTCAACATTAATGACTGCTGCCTCAACACATGCCGTACACCACCAAAACGTCAAACCTGCTTCCCGTGAATGCAATTTTATCTCCCTTTAATCACAAGTAATGTAACTGGCGTATATCATGTCTCATACTAATATTTGCTAATGCATACTTCTAGAGTAATAGTAATGTATGTTTTTATTTTTTTTTTTACTTTATCTTATTTTTCAGAGTTCTATAGTTCTTAAATCTTATATGGACGATATCAGACTTGTTTACAAACTTGGTTGTGCGCAGAATTATGTAAGTAGCAAGATTGTTAGCAAATATTTTAATATATTGTCACTAGGTGACCCGGACAGAAGTATCCATTCTTTTTTTCTTTGCTCCTAGTAAAAGTTAAAAATCCTTCTCAAAACGCTACAACTGTTTAAATTTAATACCACGTTAAGTGAAATTGATCTGACCTGGCAGGGTTGACTCTAAGGGATCCTTTTCTTCGCCTGGGGAGTTTAAATCTTAGGTAATAAAGCATAACTTCATTAGAATTAAACTTCCAACAGTATTCTTTCCTAAATGTCACAATTTCTACGAGTATCCAATGTGGAATAAAATGTCCTCCGTGAAGTTTGTCTTATCAAAATCTTGTTCCGCCCGCCATCTTTATATGTGGATTGGACAACAAGGGGATTATAATGGCTAGTAATTAAAGGATGTTTGGTTATTCAACTTTTTCAGAGAAATGCAAAGTTTACATCTAGAGATGCAAAGTATTTGTTGGACTTCAAACAATAGATATTGAAAAAATAACTGTTTAACAAGCACGTCAGACACAATTTGTCAGTGTTTCTATTCGCTGGGAAAATTTTAGTTTTCAACTAAAACAGCAATGCAACAAGACATGCCACCATTGACACCAAGAGCGAAGATATCTTGATATTTTATGTAAACATTTTTCTTTTCTTTCATCCAACAATTTTATTTTTTTTATTCATTTGATCTATTGATTTACTTATTGACTTATCTATTTATTGTCTATTTATCTATTTACATTTTACAGAATTGTCAGACACAATCTGATTTTACCTGTTGCACCCAAGACCTATGTAATCACGATCTCACGTGTACCTCAGCTTTAGGTGATGATTAACTGTCTCAAGGTAAATGGGAATTCCGTTAATCTGGTATAAAATACTAATAGACCATTTTGGAGTTGTTCCATTCCGCCCAGTTATGTCGGAATAGTTTGTATTCATGCCACGTGACTTCAACTGATAGGCGGGAATGATCCTATCCGATTATGTAATGATTTACATTCACGACATTCAGTGATATCTTGTTTGCGTCCATCTGCGAGGAATTAAGTTTAGATAAATGTTCTCTTTTGTACAGATGACAAATGCCATCACTTTCATGTAGTTTTTTTTTCAAATATGACAACAATCTTTGCATGATATTCATATTCTGGGTCGTATATACGATAATATCCTTAACCGGAAGTGAGGTTGTCCCACATTTTGCTTTAAAACTGCATAGTATTATGACGAACTGTAACGAAACGGAACAACTCGAAAAAGGCCAGTTGTTTTATATATAAACACGTGTTTGTAGTCTTTCTGATCATTCGCTCCAAGGGGCGGTGGAGATGTACTTGATGTGAATAGAAAACACGTTTGGTTTATTTTGCATCGTATAAATTGTTCGCCATCTATTTCAAAGTTCTGAAAGTTTTTTTAAGTTTGAGTCCTGAAGAGAGCAACATCTGGAGTTTGTGCAGATACGGACGATGTAGCTTGTAATCTACTCACAAAGCAAACCCAAACATTTGTAGTGAAGATTGTATTGCTACGTCACTTTGTCCCAGACTATGTGGAAAATGTTGTACGTATCATATCAAAATGAAAACATCATGTATAACTCATTCCTAAACATTTAATATTAAAAATTGAAGAAAAATTTATCAGCTAAATATTAAAAATATGATATCAAAGTTATAGTTTTACAAACCACACCAAAACAGTTATTGCTGAGGCCGATCGTTTCTCTAAAAAGGACTTCATCAATTCAAATTTAAATTTGGAATTTAAGATAAAACTTCCAAAACAAAAAGTGGAAAAAAATCTCTATGACATAAAAGATAATGGCGGCATGGGTTCCTAAGTGGAACTTAGAGGAGGAAATATGTCGGGTGTCAAGTTTAGAATAAACGTTGTGTAACAGTACCTTCTATTTGTGCCTCGTGTTGTGATGAATACAAGGCGCAACTGTATTATTTAGGCCATTTGATTAGTCTGCGATATGGCCATCTTTATTTCTTTAAATGCTTTTAAAATCCAGTTACTCCATTGCTTAAATCAAGTGAGTAGACATGTTTGTCACACAATGTTGTGATGCTGAGGAATTGTGAAAGCTGCAAAACATACATGTAAATTAGAAATTAGAAATTATATAAATAGTAAATAAACTTTTTATTGGATGGGAGAAGTGAGAACAGATATTACTCTTTCCAACGGAATATTGCAAATTGTTAACAAGTGGAAAACATTCATTACAATGCATTACATACTTTGTTGTAGTTGCATTATGAATAGTGTTACGCCACACTCAACAATTGTTTAGTGATATGGTGGTGGCAAGTTTTAATGGTGCCCGAAAAGAGACCACCGGCCTTCTGCAAGTAAACTGGCAAACTTTTTAAACAAAAATCACCTTATATTCCAGCGTGACTCTAACTTGAGTTACTTTATTTAACAGATGCCCACAGATTGCTCATATTAAATATATATATATATATATATATATATATATATATATATATATATATATATATATATATATATATATATATATATATATATATATATATATTTGTGTAAATAAATCTTTATTTTGAAATTTTATTCACAGATATATGTTATGAATGTGTCCACGTTTCTAGAATTGAAGATTGCAATACGACAAGAATCTGTGATTCAGGTCACGTAAGTTCATGTAAGAATCAGGCAAAAGGGGTCGAAATTTAAAGGGGCATTAGCTATGTTTACCAAAATAAATAAATCATTTTTCTACTTTTACTATTTGTTCTTGAAGAACATTAACAAATAAGAACTATACACAGGCATTAAATTTTATATTCTTATATATTTTGTGAAAATATTAAAGTCGGGTCCAGTGTGCTATTAAACGTTCATATGCAAATGGCAAGGTTAAGTTAATCAACTGCAAGTGAAAAATTTCCAAACCTTGGTTTCTCAAGCGATTTTCACAAAATATATATAAGATTTAAGAATTGTTATGTGTATGTATATCTCTTTTTATCAAAATGGAAGGTAAAATTTTGAAAACAACACAGCTAATGCCCCTTTAAATCAACACAGATATAAGGAAACATTCTAATGCAAGCGTAATGTAAAGATAACTCACATTTAAATCTTGTGAAACTGAAAGCAAAACTGATGTTTATACCCTTTTCTCAATACAAACTGTTTTCATGAAATCTAGTTTTCTGTTTTATACGTATCTGCAATTATTTATTTGTTTATCTATCTATTCACTCAATTTTAATTTTGAGCATGGATTTAAAGTTGGATGCATCCATAACGAGGTAATAATTCATTTTAAAGATAAAAAAATATATAATTAATTATTCAATACATGTATATTCATTTATGATTATTCTTTTTACAATGGGTACTCTTAGACGGATGGATACTTTTAGATTTATTATTTGGTCTTGTATATACCACTATTACTTTCGGAAGTATACATTTATATAAAATTCGAGTTCCTTTGTAAAACTATATCTTTGGTATTGTTAATAATACATTTGTATTTCTAAATAAATTGAGAAATATCGTATCAATCCACGTTGTTCATTTCAACAAGTATGCAATAGGCTGGCGACAGAGGCGTCAAATGTATTTGTAATTTACGTAAATAATTGTCTGCTTTAAATCCAATGACATCAACTACCATGGTGCCAAAAAAAAAACGACATCTACAACCACAAATCGTAAATCTTTATATTCAATGTATTTCATTTATCAATATAATATTATCCATTTTATTTGCAATATATGTATTGGCTGTTTTTGATTACCAAACTCCATCGTGACAAGTTATTTAGTCAGCAAAATAAAAAATCATATGACTATATTCGGTATTTAAATTTTAACAACTTTTGACGATCAAAACAATCATTATATTTTAATTGGTTCCATCAATGTCTTCTGAATTATACGATATACTGAATTATTCTGGTAAGTGTACACCAATGTCTTGTCCAACTAAGGCTCGGAAACATAAAATATAAAAAATCTCAGATACCAAAGTATAAATCAATAGGATGTCCAGGACATAGATACAAATCCGGTAAAAATGGACAAACACGGACCTCTGGAAACCAAGAGGTGGGATCAGGTGCCATGGAGGAGTAAGCATCCCCTGTCGACCGGTCACACCCGCCGTGAGTCCACAGTCAAGTCCAATGTAACACGTGAGGAGTGTATCCTCGTCACAATTGGTACAGACGTCTCAACAACCGCCAACGAAAAGGCAACTCAACATTTCACTTAGTGAAACAGAGTAGTCGCAAACAAGACTACCATACCGACCATAAAATTTGCGGAACGTTGACATTAAACGCGGTTTTCGATATCCCTGTGTCAATAATTTGTCAGTGAGTAGTTTACCTCTGTATATGAAATCTTCATATGTTGTGCACGCCCTGGCATATCGGATCATTTGTGAAATATAAACTCCATATGCAGGTGAGTGAGGGATATTACTACTTAAATGTGGAAAATTTACGATGGGAAAGCCGAAATTGTCGCGTTTATCGTATAGCTTGGTTGCTAATTTCCCGTCTGTGTTGATATTAAGTAAAATGTCTAAGTATGAAGCGTGTGTACTTGATTCTGTTGTATCTTTAATTTCTACTGAATTATCTAAAAGCGTTTTAAAACTTTGCATGCTTAGTCAATCATATTTTAGGATTTGTTGAAACAGAGTAAAAGTTTTATGTTGTCGGACCCAGTGGTGTCGTCCATTAATGACGTCAATGTTTTAAATTATTTCAACTATATGATCGGATTTTCTGATTTGAAAAACACTTCAAAAATATAGTCATTTGAAATTGTTGTTTTGTTGAGGCCTCTTACCCAAAAAAACAAGGTTTCAAGGAAACTAATTATCTAATGTCCATGTGTCATGTTGTACTGTAGTATGTAGGCTACATGTTGCCCCTCCTATCATCGCATAATCATCTAAATGTCCCATTCACTATGTGTGAAAGTGCATGTGTTATTTCACAGTTGATCAGTTTAGTCTTTAGTTTAGGCTACTTGGGGCTTTCAAAGGTGATTTGAAATTTCTACACAACTCAACTCGTATAATCATCTAAATGTCCCATTCACTATGTGTGAAAGGGCATGTGTTATTTCACAGTTGATCAGTTTAGCTTTTAGTTTAGGCTACTTGGAGCTTTCAAAGGTGATTTGAAATTTCTACACAACTCACTGAAATTAATGTCTGCAAAATGACTCGCATATGTTTATATTCCAGTTAAGTTTTGAAAAAAATATGCACTTGAAAATGCAACGATCGCTGATATTATTTATAGTTCTAGCCTATTCACAGCATATTACATTTGAGGGCAAGCTTGTGAGTGGAAAATCACTATCACTTTGATTTCGTCGTAAGCATGTACCATGACAATATTTGTTTTTCCTTCTGTTGAAAAATGTCACAGCTAATGGTTGATCTAAAAAACTCACAAAGTTGTGTTCTATAATAGGTGAATGACCAAAACCATAATATTTCGCTCATACGGAGACGTCACCAAATGCCGGTGAAGGGTTTCAAATTTTGGCCTATGCTCGGCACTTACGGCCATTGAGCAGTGAGGGTTCTTTAACATGCCAACACCTACTATGGTACGGGACCTCCAGTTTTTACTGTCTCATCCGAAAGACAGGAAACTAACCTGTCGCCGGCAGGACTCAAACCCACGACCTCACGATCCAGAGTCGAGCGCGCTACCGACTGAGCCAGACCGGCTCACTTTCCACTGGTCCCGAACCACTGAACCAGTATGCCTTCAACCAACACTTTTTTGGGTCGGGGTTACTTGAATCCTGACTGATGGTACCGTTCCTTGTGATTGCATGTCGACATAAATTGATCGTACTTTATCAACTCTATCATTAGGCCTACTTCGGAAAATCTTTTTCATAATGGGGAACAAATATTTCAAAGTAACTATTAAATATAAAAGTAATATTGTCCGATTCAATTAAGATGGCAGGGCGGAGTAACCTTTTGATTATCATACAGATGATTCTACTGACTTTTCGGTTATTACAAGCTGCACGGGAAAAAAGTTTTATTCCTTACTAGATAGTCTCTTATGTGTGGTGACAAGAACGAACGATTACACTAGCAATTGTAATTTTACTGTTATGCTTCATCACCTAAAATTTAAACAACAAAGGGTCAACAAGACTTCACCCCACCAGGTTATATGGAATTTACTATACCAAAATAATACTGCTCAGTACGATCTTTTCTGTCAATAGACCTCACCTTTGAGCTCAAGTTTATAAAATATGCGTATTTAGTAATCTTAATATTTTTAAACAACTTTGATATTTTTAAAAAAAGATTAGTAATCTTAATATTTTTAAACAACTTTAATATTTTTAAACAACAATAACAAACAATATCGTGGTGTTATAAATTAATGGATAAGTAAAATAAGTTTTAGTCAAATGTACATATTCAGACTTAACATATGAACTTCTATTTACCTCCAACACGCTCTGAAATGAATAATGCAATCCTTGAAGCTGCACCAACATCTTACCATAAACATTGTGAATTATTTCACACTGTCCGCTTGTTCTTCAAAACACTGACAGGGACTTGACGACACTTTACAGGACGCAAGGACTCGATGTTCTCTAGAAAGTTCGCATTTTTCTAGCCCTTGGGCTGGGCACAAGGCGGGGAGAAATATGTCACAGAGAGTACTCCTCTTAAAAAAAACCTCTTCCAGAACAATAATTCCAAACATTATATTTTTCCAGAAGAGGGTATCTATTTTGTGTAATCAAATCATCCTATAGTCTTAGATTTAAAATCTTGAAACTTTGTAAATCAATTATGGATAAACTGTAGATGTGTTCCTCCTATTATGGATTAATTTAAAACATTATTTTTTTCAGTAGAGGGTACCTATTTTGTGTATTCATGTTCTCCTACAGCCTTAAATGTAGAACCTTGAAACTTTTTAAAACATTTATTTATATTTTGAGGATATGCACCTCTTATTTTGGATTCATTCCAAATATTTTGTGGATTTTCCAGACGTGAAAGTTATTCATTTAACAGAAGTTCTTTTTCAGCAGAGGGTAAATGTTTTGTGTAATGAACTCTCCTAAAGTGTCGAGCACAGAATTAATTCATTCCAGAAACCCTGCAAATTGAATCTTAGGCCAAGTTTAATAACTTTATTTCTTATACGAAAATTTCCAATGCGCCAAATTTCATGGCAATTGAAACCTCAAATGTTAAAGGGGCATTAAATACTTATTTTCCTTTTTTACTACTTAGATTGATATACACTAACAAAAAAGATTTATATATAAAGCCATAAACATACATAAATTCCTATACACGTAGATTTTGTGAAAATTGCTTGAGAAACCCAGTTTGGCATTTATCCATTCGCAATTGATTAATTCGATCTAACTATTTGTATATTCATACCACAGTGAACCTGTCCTTATTTTCACAAAATATATTGGAATATAAGATTTTATGTTTGTGTATAGCTCTTATTTGTTATTGTACATCAAGTAGTAAAAGTAGAAACAAATTGAAATAATTTGTTTTTGTAAAAACAACCAGTGCCACTTTAAGACACATGTAATTAGCAGAATAATAATGAACTATAAATTACTTCTAAGTTTTCATCGCATACATTTTAAAAATATAAACAAACATTACAATGTGTATGTTGTTGTAAAGACAACGGGTGAAAACGAAGACTTCATATCTGTAACAATCATATTTTTTTCTATATCTAAAAAAAATTAAACAGAATTGTTCTGTTTAAAACATCTCAAATACCAAAGTGTAAATTTTTAAGATGTCCAGGACACAGATACAAATCCGGCAAAAATAGACCAACATTTTCAGCCATTGAATCACAAAAGATATTTGAGGAGAATGATTTGGTGGCTATCTTACAAATGATTACAAATATCACATCTGAGTTCTTAAACTCATTTAAATCTATAACTTTAAATCTTTTTGTATTCGTTTTCTTATATTCAGGACAGTGTCTTTTCCTCTAATCATGTCCGACACTTTCTCACCAATCATTATTGATGGTGCATTGGTGTTTCCTGAGGGTACGTTACGCATAACTGAAGCATCAGCAACTCTCAAGTTGGAAATCCCTTTTACTCTGTAAAAAATATGCATTAATTAACAATAAAGCAACATGTATAACTACGATGTTTCCCCTATATTTACACCAATATCGACAACATCCCAAATAAATCAATTCAAATTAATAACATCCATAAACTATTCGTATATTTACTTTTCCATCATCGACAACAACAACTTTGGGAAAACTGATACATAAGAATTTATAATTTTATCAGGAAAATATATATGCTGAAATATTATTAACAAATCCAAAGTTATAATTTTTCAAATGGGGCCATACCAAATGCCCAAGATGATGGTTTCTCTCAATAATACTTCAACAGTTGAGCTTCATTTTAATATAGATGTATATTTCCGAAATAAAAAGAAGGTATCATACAAGGCCAAATAATAAATCTAAATGTTTTGATGAAAACAGATTTTTATTACATTTTTTTTTATTTATGAATTAAATAAAACAAAATTTTTTGATTGTTATTTTTCACTGTTATTTTCATTGATTTTTCCTGTATTTTAATTTGATTAATGAAAAATATCAATATTTTTCATAAAGCCAATCAAAATACAGTGCCAGACCACTAATGAAAATCCGATTAATTAATCCCATCTATAAAATAATGATAATTGTCAATTCATTGTTTGATTATAAACTGATCACATTTGCTATCAAATGCCAATCAATGGTGATGCTGTTGTAAAAACTTTAGAACACGAACACGTACTGTAGATATTAGGTATCAATGAGGGATTTCCATGAGCTATTTATAACGCCGCATCGAAGCTAAACAAAATGGCTCCGCACAGACTTGATCGACTTGATCTGCCTCAACTAAAAATCAGACGATATTATGTTTAGATGGAGTGTGTTTAAGTGGTCAAATGTGGAAATGATTTATGTATCCACTATCTACGTCAACAGTTCGAAAGTACAGAAAATGAACATCGAATTGGGCGAACTTCGAAGCGAGTTTGCTGTCCATGTCTAACTTTGGCATGATCTTTGAAACATATTTCTTATAAAGGGACCAGTGTAACTGCATGTTGAAGGAAATGTTAATTAAAAGAATTATATTTAGGAACTCGATGATTTTTATGGCCAGCTGTGGCGAAGGATTTCAGATATTGGTCCTAGATCTTAAAAAGGGATCGGGATCCCCCCGTATATTATGTCGCTCAAAATGTGAGCTCTCAATGGAAAAGGGATAGCGAACTTCAGTTTCTGTCGTAACCTACCAACTCACCAGGGTTCAATATCACAGAAAGTATATGAATGATACTTAAAATTAATCTACACAATAAATTACACTTTTTCAGAAACTTCAAATGCATTCTCGCAGTCAAGTGATGTATTTCAATCAAAACCTGGTTTGTTTACATTTCACAAGCTGTACAGTAGACTTGTTCAGAACATCAAGTAGCCTAAATCTAGGACCCGACGAAACCTAACTGAAAAATGTAATAAAAAGAATACCTGATAATTGGTTTTGAATAACATGTTTATTACAACGAGTGCGGCAGCAGAATACATATTTAACACGAGTGCGTAGCACCAGTGTTAAATATGTATTCTCCTACCTTACGAGATCCTCTATTTATTCTGCAGCAAACAATATTTATCGTATTATCAGACCTCAATTTGAGATATTTTGCTTTTTTTTCTACATATATTTTATTGCAATAAAGTTATGTGCTTAATCTAAGCGACCAGATATCTCTGTAAGAAAGCTATAAAATGTTCTCCTCAGGAGTAAAGGGTCATTTTGTTTTAAATATATTTTCCCTCTCATTTACTGATAAGATTGATATACAATAACAAAAAAGCGATATACACATGCATATTTTTTTTTTCAAATTCCTTTGGTGAAAATAGCTTGAGAAACCCAGGTTTGACACTTTTTCAATTGCAATTGATCAACTCAACCTTACTTTTGTATATGCAAATCATACTAAACCTGACCTTATTTTTAAAAAAATATATAGGAATATAAGAGTCTGCATGCCTATGTTTAGCGCTTATTTCCTATCAATTACAAGTAGTAAAAGTAGAAAATTGAAATATTGTTTTTTGTAAACACAGCTTATACACCTTTAAACTTTGAATCGTAACTCCATCTACAGCAAGCATCATGTTTACGGGTAGCAACACATACTTAACATATGCACGCATGAGACAAATAGGGGTGTGACATAAGAAAATATGTTGCTTGTGAAAATACTTGTGAGATGTGTTCTGAGATTCTTCAGATCGATGCACTAATTATTTCAGAGTCTAAAACATTTCAAAAGTGAACTGACTAAAATGTAATAGTATATATACTATATATATATATATATATGATATAGTATATTTCTGTCCAAACAGTTTGGGTTTGGTATTCTGTATATTCTGACTAGACCACGGGTTATGGAGCTGCTGAGTGTAACTAAACAAGAGAAGCTCAGTAAATTGATATATCGACTTTGAAATGATACTGCAAAAGTAGTGATTCATTTTCAGTAGCAAATATTTTAGCGTATAAATATTGTTAGAAAAATCCCCAAATGAACTGAAAAATTTGGGACACAGAATCTTACAGCATTTCTCCTATCGTAAATTTCAGACTAAATATTAATCTTTTTTATTTTCAATAAATTGATATGTAACAGGAAATGTAAATGACACTTTTTTATTTCCCTACGTCGAAATAGATTTGAAAGACACACAACAGGTCTATTATTGTTCAGTTACCAAATATTGTACTGTCTGCTACATTCTATTTCTCAAAGCCTGAACATTTACAGCCCATTGACAAACATTTAGCAAAGATATGCAATATGTATGTACATTTTGTAATAATTATTGTAAACACAGAATGTAAATGCTTTTAAATCTACCTCAACTGTGGATCAACAACTGCTGTTGGATCATCTTCACTTCCCATTCTACATGTCGATGTGGGATGGTATATTGTTAAAGTGAAATGTCTGACCATACATTCCCAGTATTCATCAGTATTATAACCATATTCCTTACAGTACGGTATCATAAGCTTTGGATCATCAACAGTCACTCCAGCTCTCTTTAAGGTTGTAGTATTAGCTATTTCTAAAGATTTTCTTATTCCTAAAATTAGAATATTTATGATTTGAAAGCTTCCTTAAATTTGTAAAAGTCTTGACGAATTTGTGAGGGTTGTTATATATCTTAAAATTGTGTAGACAACAATTTAACTAAAATGATTTGCGCTTCGAGTCGCATTACATGTTAGTGTTATGAAATTATTATCTTTTTGCATCATACAAATTGAATATAATATTAACCATTAAAATTGTTTGAAATATTGAAATTCCAGTTAAAACACACGGGGATTTAAAAAAACCTATAGCCTATAAGACTTCGTATAAATTATAATTACCAATAAAGGAACACAACCATTTATAGGCCTTTTAATTTGTTCTTTTTAAGTCGATGTATCTATGTTGAAGTCAACACGCTAAATATTTAAGTTTACTTTTTATAAACAAATCTAAAATTTCAATTTCAATCAAAATTATATTTTCAATGATTTTAAATGAAATCTTAGAATACCTCTAAGTAAAACTTTGACATCATCTGGGTGTTCAAGGTAATGAGGATCAATGACAGGGTGGTCAAATGGATCCCTACTTCTTAGTCGTACAGTTCCCTTGCTTTTTGGATGAATCAATATTGGAAAAATGCCAAACATAGTAACTGATATATTTGTCATTGTATCTATCACCTAATAAAAATAACAAATGAATTCATGTGTTACCTGCAAGTGTTTGTTTCTCTCTTTTCATATTCATTAGCCTCTACAATGATTGATAAATTTGAATTGGAATATCCCAAATCCTATTAATACTTCCTTCAATTATAAATTATCTCGGCTTTTAATATGCATGTATGTTATCTTACTTTACATGTTCATTGACTGTATTAGGTTAACTCATCTGATGTTCTATATACAATGGTTGACGACATGACAAATTCATGAACTACTGATTTATAGTCTTGGCACAAAGATATGAGAAATCATCACCTGGTTAAACTCCAAGCTGGTGAGAGCGGTAGTCAGGAGATACTTACCTCTCCTTGAATTTTGACTTGACACCTGGATATTCCATAGGTACATGATTGACAATAAAATATACTGTACCTTTATTGTCCCAATGTCTTCGCTGTTTTAACACACTCTGACATTACGATGTTTTTTTATATTTTTGTCATGTTTTACTCTAAGTGTTCCAAATAACTATAACGTCTTAAAGTGGTACATTACTAAAATCTTGTAAATTGAATTTACTCCACATGGTTACAACTCACTTAGATGTTTAGGAGAGAGGGCCTAAAGCTTTTTTCAATCTGTGCGATGAAATTGGGGAATCAATTTGTAAAACTACGCTATAGATAATATCTTTGGTCAACAGGACAGTTTTATGATTGAAAAAGTATAGAGTAAAATTTCGTGAATTTTCTTGGAAGAACACTGTTTATATCGAATTATAAAACGTATCTTTTATTTGTAACATCATGCAAAAGAAAGATCATTAAATTCTGTCTTACTTCTTTTCTATAGTTCAATGCAGCCATTGACTTCACTAATTCGTCTTTATCTTCAACTTTATTACTTCCCGGTGTTACAGAAAAAAAGTGCAACTGAACATCCGGAAATTTCTCTTTTGACGTCTTATCTGTTTTGAAAAATGCTGTAGCCTCTAATCCACTTTGGCTGAGGTATCCTAATTGAAGAGATACATGCGTATTTTGTTACAATTTCAAGTATATATATATATATATATATATATATATATATATATATATATATATATATATATATATATATATATATATATATATATATATATATATATATATATATATATATATAAAGATTGTTTTTTTTATTTTTTAAATAGCATAGAATATATATGCAGTGGAGATTTAGTATATATTGAAAAGGTTCATCTTCCAAGCTTATCATGAATGCGACAGAAATAATTAAGGATTCGTTCTGCACATTGAACTTTTTCATGATCTTTTGCATATAGTCCATCCTATTTCAAAAAATGAAAAACAATCCTTATATATATATATATATATATATATATTACAATTTTCTGTGAAACGGTGGTCAGCTGGTTAAGAAAATAGTTCTATATAACTGCCTTTGCGGTGGGAGTTTTTCATATGACCTATCAGCTAAACAGCTGTGTGAGACAAGAAGTAGTTCCCTTTTCTGCCCGCAAATACTAAATGTAATTAAGGTTTATTTTCCTTATTTTCATATCATTTTGAAAGGAACTAGTGATACGGAAAATTTTGAATAATTATTGTCATATTTGATTCGAGATTATTTTATATTCATTCGCTTGGTACAGGAAGGTAAAATGTTTCCGACAAAATGGCTGCGGCCATAGCCATGCTGCAGTCATGACTGGTTTTGCAAACTTGCGTTTGGATTCTGATATATTATTAATAGGATATACCATACAAAGTTTGAGTGTGACTTAGGAGAAGGGAGACAGCTAATATTCGTTCATGATAACTGAAAGTAGCCATTCTATTTGTCATTTTTTACCAATCAGCTGAAAACCGGGATGATTGATTGAGTGATTCGAACGTAACTTACGTATTCCACACGGCCTGATTTCACAGGATGCGAGTAACGAATTGTTTCTGACAAGAATTTCCGGTGAAAGCAAACAAATTGTCCTGTTTATCAGATATGCTTGACAAAGTTGCACAAGGCCTAACTCTCTATTTACTGTTCAACAGACAAGTTACAATGTAACTATGAAGCGAACTTTCATTTCTATGGTCTGTGGTTCTAGCCCTAGCATGACCTAGATAATCGCGATATGAGCCTGTAGGCTGTACAGTGTGCTACAGATGTAGTCTCGTGTTTCCGATTTCTTTCTGTGATTTTTGTTTGTTTTTGTAGTAGGCCTAATGTATGGCTTTTAAAATTAAATACAAAAGAAATAAACATGTGATATTCTTTATTGATTCGTTCAAGTATTCTTCCGCTGATAAGTAAAACGGTCAACACTCGAGGAAAAATTTAGGTCCATAAATCGGAAAATTAGGAGTTAATTGACAGATAATTAGCAATGATCTAATAGGAAATCCCCAGATACCACACAAATTAAACCCTGTAAATAATTAATATGGATCTCGACAGGCAACCCTTGCTTATCTACCAATACCCATGTACCTGAGATAAAATGTATTTTGGTAACACTGATTTGTCATACATGTAAACCTTTTGTCATTAATTCATTTGAACAGTTAACAGATACCTACAATGTGCCAAACGAAATCGAAACGATATCAAAACGAAAGAAATCATTTCAAACCAAAGTGTGATTCTTTGTAATGGTGTTTGTGTTGTTGGTATCTGTTGTTTACATTATTATTTTGCCTTGTTGTAATACTATACAAACCAGTATCAAACAGAGCGTAATAAAGTATTTTAATTCTTAATGGTGTTGTTGTTCCTTGTTTTGTTGTTCATATTTTTTTGTTGTGAGTGTGTTATTATAACATTGTGTAAACAGTTATCTAACAGACCGTACTTCAGTACTGATTTGAAATATTTCGTTGTGATGCAATTTTTCATCTTCTTTATTTTTATTGGTGCAACATTATCATTAAATCGCAAAGCATTACAAACCGTCTTTAAATATGAAGTAATTCAGGATGTTTGATATCTTCTCCATTTTCTCTTTCGAGATAGCAAAAGAACTGTTGTCACGAAACCACAATGCGGAGTATATATGATCTTGCAAATTGTTTCCAACTGGAAGATCAGTATGAACATCGATCTACAATATAAATAGAATATACTTTGTCTATGGCACGCCAGATTCACATAAATGCGTTAAACCTTGTTTTACCCTGCTTGTAATGATATACATTAATTAGATTTTATCGAGAAAAACTATAGCTTACATTAGTAACACCAATGATATAGACTTTAGTGAGTGATGGACTACACGTGCACAACATGTAGGAGTAGTAGTGAATGTCATTATGATATAAGCATATAAGCATATGGTTTCAGCTATGACTTAGATAAACACATATTTTAAAGGACTTTGTATTGTGAATAACCTTAATAGATAATATTATATACTTAAACCTACCCACAGGTTTATCTTATTTTAGCTTAATGTTTAAGTTAAACCCACTTTTTCTTATTAACTCGCCTGAACATGATAAAAATTAGTTTTAACTGAGAAAAACTAGGTTTGATTGCGTCAAAAGTAACAATAATAAGCATCACTATTTTCTTTTTTAGTTCAACTTGTATTTTTACTCCAGCTGAATAACAGTACGACGCCAAAATCACATTAATGAGTAATCCTGGTTTTTCCCAACTTAAACGTAGTTTTTCTAGAAACTCACACGAAATATAAATGGAGTACCAAAGCTTTTCAAAAAAGGTAAAACAATGCTCAAGACAATCGTTTACGTAAATAAGACTCGAATCTAAAATAGATGCATTGTGTCAAAAGAGATCATGGTCTCATACAAGGTCAATTAGTCAACTTACATGTATTGCAAAATCCATTTACGATTAACCAACATAAAAAGATGACTACTTAGTTTTTAAGAATTTTATGACACTTTCCGTAAATGGCAAAAACTAGTTTAAACTGTGAAAACAAGGTTTAGTGCATTAATGTTGCTTAAGCGTACAATAATTGTATTTTATATTCATCCGTTTTTAAACTGTTGTATAGTGAGCAAGGCATTATACAGCCTTTTCGTAATATGTAGAAGGAGTTAAAATGGAAGGATTTTCCAAGCAGAATACACACATATGACCGTTAATCACGTAAACTCTATATCTATTAATCTATCGGTTACCTTCATTGATTGCAGATGTTCTTTAGGACCAATTCCAGAAAGCATTAATAGCTGCGGAGAATTTACGGATCCACCGGACAAAATGATTTCTTTTTCCGCTGATACACTATATTTCCTTCCATTTTTTATAAATTCCACGCCGACTGCTTTTTTTCTTTCTATAATTATCTGAAATAATTATTCAAATAAATATATCATTTTTCATAATTCAAATTCCGTTTGATAATACTTCATTAATGAAGAAACATAAAACTCATTAATGGATTTACTAATCTTTACAGTAGCTCGTTACATAAACAGTTTGGCCTTCATTTCGATTTTCTATACGATTTATGCTTAATACATCTGTAAAAAAAGGAATTGAATTTTCCTTGCCATGCTCTTTGCAATTAGACCGATAGACACAAGCCCTCAGGAAGAGTCTTTACAGAGATTTATGTTACTCCATCTAAAGCAGGCAATGTATCTGTATATTGAAAGGTCTGGGTAAGACAATGAAAATAATAATAATAATAATAATAATAATAATAATAATAATAATAATAATAATATAATGACCAGAATAATTCAACCCAACATTTTCACCTGTCATGGTCGCTTTTTATTCACCAACTTTATGCGGTTCTCCATGGGAATAAACCGTGCCCCAATTGGTTAAAATATGACAGACAACTACAAGCAAATGACGATTGTAATAGGTCTTCGTGTGCCTTTGTTTTAGAACTGCTGTATTAAACAGCTTTTTTCCTTCATAGAAGGCCAATAAATTCTTCCTGCTAATATTATAACCATGTTCTCTCATCCACTAATAAAACCTTGCCTTCACTGTATGTTTGTTTGTTTGTTTATTGTTGTTTAACGTCCCACTTAAGAATATTTCACTCATATGGAGACGTCACCAAATGCCGTTGAAGGGCTTAAAATTTTGGCTTATGCTCGGCACTTACGGCCATTGAGCAGTGAGGGTTCTTTAACGTGCCACACCTACTGTGACACGGGACCTCCAGTTTTTACTGTCTCATCCGAAAGACATGAAACCAACCTGTCGCCGGCGGGACTGTATAACCGATTAGTACTGTGGCGTAAAACACAATTAAAACAGCTTTATAATTCATAATAATATACATGATTTGATTCATCCTATATATTTCCAATAATGTTAGTCTATTTAAAATATACACTAATAAAAAGCCTTTTTGAAGTTGATACATACCTTGGTAACAAGAGAATTTATACCTAAATGAAAGTTAGGTCTATCTAAAATCGGGTGAATAAATGCTTTTCCTGTTCCACATCTTTCACCATTTTGTATAGTTGATTGCATATAACAAAATCCTGCAAATGACCCAAAAAATTTAAAAGAAATATAACGTTATAATGAATATTGTAATGTAATAATTTGAAGTACCTATGTAAATGAAATGTCCATTGTTGAACAGAACAACGTAATGTATTAATGTATTTATTTGCAGTACTTGGGTCTGATTTAGCCTATACTGTGCTTCTAATTATATAAGACGCATTCAAAAATTAAAAAGGAACTAGTTAACAAGCCAGTTATTGATGACTAATGTAACATATTTGTTAAATATCATTATTTTACTTCTGTGTGTATTATCTGGATATAATTATTGAAGAATAAATTCACAGTTCTTACGAAATTGTCTAAAAGATCTATCGACATGTTCATAGTTTCAAAATTTCGGATTGCTATTATTTTATGAATTTACTTGTCCCCTGAAACATCCGAATGATTGTTTATCAGACGAGAAATGAGCACTGCTGGAGAAGGCTAAACATCACAACAAGCTGCACCAAACAGCCGCTAACTTGATAGACAAATATACAGTTTCTTTCTGTATGATAGAATACGTTGTCACTGGTTATGAGGACAAAGTTTATCCCCCTCCTCAATACAAACTACTTCCCTCCTTCGACTCGCATAGGGGAAATAATTCTTGTCTCAAAGGACAATAAATATGCGAATAAATAAATATATAATAGTATCCAGAAACCGGTTGAAAATATCAAATTTTCTTGCATTTTAATTCGATTTCGCCCGTTGACTTTTCAGACAGAATGTTGTTTACTTGCAATAGTCAAAAACGTAATTCTTTTTAGATGTTTCGTTAATGTATATAACGTTGTATGGCATTGAATGGTAGCAGAGTATATTTTATGCTTGCATCTTCATGAGTGAAATCGCTTACAGAATGAGTAAAAATAAGTATCAAAATAATCTACATAGTACAAACCCTCCTGGTCTTCTCCGTTACAGTCAACAGTTTTGTAGCCTAATTCTTTTACGGCAGCGCTGTACAAGTCGGCCAGAGGGGTAATGACACCGCTACTCACGGTTAATAGACCATTAGATCCATGGTAGGCTTGAAAGATAAATAATTGTTTTCTAATCAATATATACAAATATTTACATACCAACTGTTATTTCCTTCATTGTCAGTATATAGACCGGTTGCGTTGTACATTTAATGCTTGACACGCTGTTCAGCTGTTACGTCATAAGGAAACCTCCCCCGAAAAAACAATCATATAGAATGAATTTCGTATCTAGCTGACTACAGATTCACAGAAAATAGTAATATATATAGATATAAGGATTGTTTTTATTTTTTTGAAAAAAATGGAATATAAATGCAATGACTCATAGAAAAAATTCATTGTGCAGCTCGAATCCTTAATCATTTCTGTCGCATTCATGATAAGCTTGAATGATTTAGCTTTCCAATATATACGTAATAAGTTATCTATGCCGCATGCATATCAAATCTGACTTTATCTGCAACCATTTAAAACAATTTTGAATTAAATGTATGGTGGCTTTCTCGTCAAATGTAAATACCTGAATTTTTCATATTTGGTATTTGAATATCTTCTGATTTGATAAAGTATGGCAAAACATCTTTGTAGCTCCAGCCATCACAACCATCGGTTGCCCAGCTGTCGTAATCATGGCGACTACCTCTTATGTATACCATATAATTCAAATTACTAGAGCCTCCTAAAACTTTTCCTCTTGGCCATGCACTTTTCTGATAAATAAATAAAGTGTTAATATTCCGTTAATTTACTACTGCAAGACCTTATAAATCATAAACCGGAATAACTATATACTCTATCTTCTATACAACTTTCCATTTATGCTTATGCAAAACATTTAATCATAAATAAATACAAATGTATTAGCAACAACGTTAGTCAAAAGGCATTTTAAAGTCAAGTAGTAAATATACACCATCAAAGTTGAGGCTCTAGAGCGACAATACCAACCTTCATCTTTAGTCAAATAAAGGTTAAATGGTATAATGCGTTGATAAAATTAGTTTTAATATAAAAGTCACTATATAGAGTGAAGCATTAAATACATTAAATTGGTGCAATAAAAAACTTTAAACGCGATTTTCCATCATCTTAAAATGTTTATTCTTGTATATCAAATGATCATTTCTTGAGCATATCCAAGCATACAGGATACAAAGATACTCTTATATATGTTTAGATGAATATTTCAAATTAAGGGCACGCCAAATTATTTACGTGTAGTGATGTAAAATTTCTCAGATACCAAAGTATAAGTCTTTAGGATATCCAGGGTATAGATACAAATCTTGTAAAAAT